>WYDK02042216.1:0-16292 GCA_009867345.2 Toxicodendron radicans | reverse complement strand
CCCTAAAAGTTGTATGATTATGTGCCAGATTTTGGGAATTGTGAGAAATATTATATTATTTTAATTTTTTTTAATTTTTTTACATTATTTTTTTTTCTTACATTTTATTACCCAACCAATATGGATTAACTTTATTTTTTTTTTCTTCCCTTTATTTTCTTGCTAAAATAAGTCATCCATTTTTCTTTTCCTAACCAAAATAAGTTACTTTTTTTCTTAGAAAAGACCCTTCGAGGTTTTCATATCTCCAAACAAACCCCAAATGACCTCTACAGGTTTGTGAACATCTATGCAAATGAAACCCTATGAAACCCCCAAGCTATATGTCTAGCTCAAATCTATATGATCTGTTCAATAAGGATGAAATAGAACTGGTGGTCGATCTTTCAAATAAAAATACTTTAAGTAGAAGTCCAAGATCAAATGATCCTCTAACATGGGTTAAAAAAACTTATCCTTCTTCAACTATTATTGGAAGTCCAGAAGAGGTAATGGTTACAAGAAGCAAAAGACAAAATGAAATTAACTACTTTTGTTATGTTTCCCTTGCAGAACCGAAGAACGCCAAACAAGACTTAGAAGATGATTGCTAGATTGCCGCCATGCAAGAAGAACTTGAGTAATTCGAGAGGAATGATGTATGGACACTTATTCCTAGACCGGAAGGCGTAATTGGCACTAAATGGATCTTCAAGAACAAGACCGATGAGTTTGAGAATGTTGTAAGGAACAAGACAAGACTTGTGGCTCAAGGGTACACCCAAATAGAAGGAATTGACTTTGATAAGACCTTTGTCCCTGTAGCCAGATTGGAATCTATTAGATTATTACTTGTTGTGGCTAGTTGGTTGAACATTAAACTGTATCAAATAGACGTGAAAAGCGCTTTCCTGAATGGGTTACTGAATGAAGAAGTATATGTTGAACAATCTATAGGGTTTCAAGATTCTCACAAGCCTGACCATGTTTTCAAATTGAAGAAAGTCTTATATGATTTGAAACAGGCCCCCAGAACATGGTATGAGAGACTTACCACTTTTCTCCTTAAACATAACTACAAGAGAGGTAACTCAGATAAAACTTTTTTCATTAAATGTGGTAACAAATAGTTTATGTGTACACAAATTTATGTTGATGACATTGTGTTTGACTCCACATCTAAAACTCATTTGAATGACTTTGTTGCCTTAATGAAAAATGAATTTGAAATGAGCATGGTAAGAGAATTGAACATGTTTTTAGGACTTCAGATTAAGCAATTTGATAATGACATGTTTGTTTCACAAACAAAATATGCTAAGAACATGTTGAAGAGATTTAATCTTGAAAGTGCTAAACATGCAAGAACAATAATGAGTTCCTCTAACAAACTGTCAAAGGATGAAAATGGAAAGAAAATTGACAATAAACTGTATAGAAGCATGATTAGAAGTTTGTTGTACTTGACTGCTAGTCGTCCTGATTTGTGCTATAGTGTTGGTGTTTGTGCAAGGTTCCAAGCCAATCCGACCGAATTGCATCTAACTGCTGTAAAAAGAATCATGAAATATGTCTCAGGTACATGTGAATTTGGTTTATGGTTTTCACATGATACTAATCCTGTTTTGATTGGATACAACGATGCCGATTGGACTGGAAGTGTGGATGATCGTAAAAGCACATCCGGTGGATGTTTCTACCTTGACAACAATCTTGAAACTTGGTACAGCAAGAAACAAAATTCAATTTCTCTTTCCACAGCTGAGGCCGAGTACATAACTGCTGGTAGTTGTTGCACTCAAATCTTTTGGTTGAAACAAATATTGAGTGATTATGGAATTGATCAGGATTATGTGACTATATTTTGTGATAACACTAGTGCTATCAACATCTCTAAGAATCTTGTCCAGCACTCAAGGACTAAGCACATTGACATTAGGCATCATTTCATTATAGAACTTGTGGAAGAAAATGTTGTCACACTTGCACATGTTAGCACAAAATCCCAGTTGGCTGACTTATTTACAAAAGCACTTGATCATGAAACCTTTGTGAACTTAAGGAAGTCCATTGGACTCATGCAACTTGAATAGTTGTCCTGTTTTAAAATAAATAAATCATGATGAAGTTTCCTTTATTTATTTTGTCAAGAATTGTGATAAGTTCAATCATGATTGTTGTGTGTTTCCCTTTTTCGTTGTGGCAACACTTGTGAGTGTGTCCACATTTTTGCTCTCATGAGATTTTGACCTTAACTCATTTTTTGAGAAAATGTTGTATGCTTGTCACCATGTGAAAGAGCTACCTTGCTTGTGAGTGTGAAAGTCATATATGAATAATTTTTTAATTTGTAGAGACCCATATACCTTGGAAAAACAATCATTTAGAGGGCTACCTCCTTGCAAGTGTGAAAGCTACACTTGGTTATGTTTGAGAGTATTTTTGCTTGCCCATAGCTTCTTCTATGATTTATGATATTCATCTTAACCAATGTGACATGAAACCCCCTTGAGGACACTTGCACACACATATGATAAGATTTATGACTACTTCTCCTTTATATGCTTAAGTAATATTTCTTTTGAAAGTGGAAGGTTGTGGTCTAAGTCCTTGTGTTGCTCATTGACCAAAGATTGAGAAATTCCTCAATGATTTGTTGTTGAACTTGATTTGTGATTCTTGATTATCTAAATTTTGCTTGGAACTTTAGATTGATCAATTCTGTTTCATTTCTTTTGTCTAAATAAATATTTCAATTACTGTTGCTTTTCGTGTCGCCACATTGGGATGTGTGTCAACACGGATTAGTGTCTGAATTTTTCGGAAGTGTTATCACTTTTTATTTCATATCTGATCTTGTGTTATAACATGCATTTTGTGTGCTAACATGTGTCGTTACAAAGATTTACTTTAAGTGAAATTTTTTTTAGGGTTACTTTTACCTTTTTGCCAAAAAACGCTCATATATATATTCTCTTTTCACTTTTGCGCTATCTTCATTGTCCCCACCTGTGTTTTTGTGTCTCCAACTAACCCTAAATTCTTCTTGTCTCCTGCTTATAAAAGTTCTATTTTGTCATGCTCTCATGGCAAATATCAAAACCATGGCTAAAAAATCAACAAGAAATCAGAGGTCAAAATCGAAGGAGGTCCCCCCAAGTTCATCATCTCCTGATGATGCCTCCTCAAACACTGTTCCATCAGTTGAATCGTCTTCAAAATCAAAGGACACATCGAGTCCACAACCCAAATCCAAGACAAAAGCGACATCTTCCGCCAAGCCATCTTCCTCCAAGTCAAAGATGACAGTCTCGGGTGAGAAATCAAAAGGGAAGTTTGTGGTTAAATCAACCACATCAGGTAAATCTCTCACTTTTGTGTCTAAAAGTACTGAGTCACGATTCAAAGATGTGGTAACACATCGTCTGAGTGGCTACAATGTGGTTTCATTCTGCCCACTGCCTTGTTGCACTTTACCGTGTTTTGTTTTAAGTCTCTTTGTCTAATTGGTCGCCCACTATGCACAATTCCACTGTTACGATTGATCGGGCTCAATTGATTTATGGAATTGGAATTAGGAAGAGAATAGATCTAAGATCTGTGATCTATTCTCACATCAGGGTTGCTGCTGAATCTAAGAGCAACATTCTAGGACTGCCTTTTCCATCCTTGATGCATAGGATTGTGTTAGCACAAAAACCAAAATTGACTGGTGTTGAACAGAGGCTAAAGGTTAAAACCATTTCTACGTCTTCCTTCAAGCAATCATCTCTTGAGCAACCTGGCACAAAACCTACCTCTTCTTCTGTCTTGAAATCTAACACATTAAATGCTAGAATTTTTGACAGGTTGCAAAACATTGAGACATCTTTGGCAAAGAAGTTCAAATTGCTCTCAGAAAAGATGACCAGAATGGAGACTGCTTTTCATTAGTGTCTCGATCAGTTAGAGCAAATCTTTTTGGTGGTTGATCCTGCTGCATCCGCTCCTTAAGACTCACCTACCCCTGTGGCAAATTCTGACTCTACAGATGAACATGACTCTCCTACAAAAGATCAAGCTGAAGAAGTCCCTGCCCCTGCTGATAAAGATGTGACCACATCAGTCCAACATGAGGAGCATTCGTCCTCCCTTGAGATGTCCCCTACTGCTCCCTCCAAAATTTAGAAAAGGAAGATCAAATCTAGCACTGCTGCCACTAGAAAGTCTCAACGGCACTGAGTATTCAATTATGAACAAAGAGGGGGAGAAGTTTGATGAAATAATTGAGGGGGAGTTGATTAAAATTTTGAACTGAGTTTAGTTTTAAAATTTTTCTTTTCTGCCATAGGTTCTTCGTTGTTTTATAACTGCCATAGAAAGTCTCAAAGTCACTGAGTATTCAATTATGAACAAAGAGGGGGAGAAGTTTGATGAAATAATTGAGGGGGAGTTGATTAAAATTTTGAACTGAGTTTAGTTTTAAAATTTTTCTTTTCTGCCATAGGTTCTTCGTTGTTTTATAACTGCCATAGAAAGTCTCAAAGTCACTGAGTATTCAATTATGAACAAAGAGGGGGAGAAGTTTGATGAAATAATTGAGGGGGAGTTGATTAAAATTTTGAACTGAGTTTAGTTTTAAAATTTTTCTTTTCTGTCATAGGTTCTTCGTTGTTTTATAACTGAACTTTTGATGATTGGTTCTAACAACAATTTTCTGTTTCATTTGTTGAACCTTTTTGATACTCTTCAAGTAAAGGGGAGTTTCCTGGTTTTAAATTTCTTTTGGTATTTGTTTCATTGTTAACCTGTTTATTAACGTTTCTTGTGTTTGTGAAACAAGTTCATTAGCTTTGTTCATAATATGATAAAGGGGGAGATTGTTGGAAATCTTTGTTGTCATATTATGAACTTGTGAGCACAATGACTGATGTGCTCACAATCCATTCAGACTTTGTTTAAGTCAATGTTTGCTGCTTGTGTGTGGCCACACTGAGTTGATGTTACCACACTTTCGGTTAAGATATTTCATTTCTTTTAGTCTGACGTGGATTTCTTTTTAAAGATATTATTTATTATTTTGTTTGTTCTACACTGAGGTATTTTTCATAACTACTTTCCAAGTGTCCTCGCATGAGTGGATGTGTAGAAATCTTTGCTACAAAAAGTCTGATATTCTTCTTTTTTTAGGCGCACAACAAATTGATTTTGTTGTAAAAACTTGTGTGATCTTGTCTGCCCACATGGCTGGACACCTGACCTTTTTTGTCTTCTAGCACATTACCCTATTTATCATCTTCTTTGTGTGAAAGACAAAGTGACGAACAAAAAGAGCAGTCTGCCATTCTTATTCTTTGGAAAGCTTTGTTTCATTGTTATCTCTTATTTTTGTTCAGTCCCTTTTACTTTAGGATGCTTTAATCATTGAAATATATTATTCATCCTTTGTTCATTGTTTGTTCGTGTGCTGGTTTATGTGAACACATTTACAACAGTTCAGCCCCCTAAACTTCATCTTAACGTTGCTATGTTGATAGAAGATTGAAGTGCGGCTTCATCTTCTTGTGCTTGGGAAGAGCTCAAGCTGGCCGTAAGTGTAACGAGGTGCAACCAAAGTGTGAAGATTGAAGCATTATGACAAAGGGAGTTTTTCATAACTGATTCTTGTTTCTAACCTTGTAATTGTACCATGAATATTTTTTATAGTGGAACGTTTTCTCCTTGACCAGGTCTCATGGATGCAGGCTTCCGCCGAACCATGTAAATGGCTATGTTCTTTATTTTATTTGCTTGGATGAATGCTAGCAAATCATGCCAAAAGAACTAAATGAATTTGTAAATTTTACTTGGTAAAATTTTTAACATGTTTAACATTTCCGCTGTGCAAAAAAGATGTTGTTAGCAATCAAGTGTGGTAACAAATATGCTCAAGATAGTTATAGGACCTAACAATATCCATGCAAGGGCAAACTTCTATACAACCACCACCTATTAGGACAAGTCAGGATGTCTTTGCTATTCCTTCACACTTTAGTTGTTGAATACACATTTGAGGAACCAACCCCTGACACTCTTGTTGAGCAAATGCATGCTGCACTAAGTTTTCAGGGATGAAATGATCTATTCTCGAACACATTTGATAATGAGTGGCTTAACCATCCTAATTTTTCATAGAAGCAGGAACAATCTCATAATGTCTCCCATTATATGGCATATAGTTCTTCCAATCAACAGGGCAATTATTGGGACATGTATTCAGTCCAACCACCCGCCCAACCTAGGATCCCACCCTTTGCCCAACAACCCACTCCAATGCCCGGTTCACTGGAATCAATGATGGCTCAAATGCTCCAAACCATGAAAGAACAAAAAGATGACATGAATGCTAGGTTCAATGACTTAGAGCAACATTATCAGATAATACATTCTCATTCACAATCCATTAGTAAGCTATAGACCCAGATTGGTCAAATAGTTGAAGCGGTTAATAAGAGAAAGGAAGGCCATGTGTTGAGTCAGGTTATAGGTAATCCTAATGATGCACCTCACCAAATGGGGTGCATGAAAAAGCTAGGCTTGAGAGGGAATTTTAAACTGATGTTGGAGAGAAAGAAAGCCTAGAGGGAAACCAAACCGAGAGGGGTGAAAGAGAACCAACCATAAGAAAATGTGCAAATCTGAAGACTAAATTGTAGCATCAAGTTATCGCATACCATTCACTTAAGTTCGTTTACCTGCAAATTCTGTTATGATTGTTAGTGATTCAGCATCAATCGCATGATCCTTGAATGCGAATTTATCAACAGAACTTCCAGCTCCTGAAATAATTGAACACAGTTAAGTCAATTTAAGCACCATCCCCTCTAAAATCACAAATTTAAATAACAATGCAAAATAAAGATAAATCAAAAATATATATAGGTGGGTTTTGTTTGGGAAGTTTATTGGCGTCACCATGGAAGAGAGAGGAGTTTTTCTTCAACTTTGGTCAAGATCGTGTTGTTCATGGTCGGGATTCTGATCTTCAGCAGCGAAAGTGGGAACTATGGGAGAAAAGGGTGATGGAGTTAGGGTTCGGCGGTGAAAGTGGGAAGTGTGGGAGAAAGAGGAAAAATGGGTGAGAAGTTTTTTTTTCCCTAAGTATGGTGGGAAAAAATGGGTGGGAATTTTTATTTTTTTCCAAAATTATGGTGGGAAATGTTTTGGGTTTATATATAATCAATTAATATTATTTGGATTCATATTTCTAGGCCCAAACATAAATATAAGTTTAATTACTTAGATAAATCTCATAGCGGTTCTTCATGGGATAAGCCCAAACCGTTTACAGGCCTGGAGATGTTACCCTCTGCCCCTCATCAGCTCACCGGGGAGCAAGGTCCACACCCACTGATCGGACATCGAGACCCTCGTATGCATCTGCATTGTACCTTGTTGTTGAAGTGATCGACAACTCCAACAATAATCAATTAATCAATTATAATCAATTAATCAAATTTAATAAATTAATCAATTCTAATTATAATCAATTAATAAATTAGAATTGATTAATTAATTGATTGATTACAATTGATTAATTGATTAATTGATGACTTGATTAGAATTGATTAATTAATTTATTGATTTGAATTTATTAGAATTGATTAATTAATTTATTGATTATAATTGATTAATTGAGGAATTGATTAGAATTAATTAATTAATTAATTGATTAGAATTGATGAATTCATTAGAATGGATTAATTGATTAATTGATTAGAATTTATTAATTAATTTATTGATTATAATTGATTAATTGATTAGAATTTATTGATTATAAGTGATTAATTGATTAGAATTGATTAGAAACGATTAAATAAGTTATTGATCAGAATTGGTTAATTGATGAATTGATTAGAATTGATTAATTAATTAATTGATTAGAATTTATTAATTGATAAATTGATTAGAATTGATTAATTGATTAATATATTACAATTGACTAATTGATGAATTGATTAGAATTGATTTATTAAGTTATTGATTATAATTGGTTAATTGATTAGAATTGATTAATTAAGTTATTGATTAGAATTAGTTAATTGATGAATTGATTAATTAATTGATTGATTAATTGATTAAGATTGAAGATTTGATTAATTAATTATAATTGATTAATTTATTTATTGATTAGAATTTATTAATTGATAAATTGATTAGAATTGATTAATTAATTGATTGATTAATTAGAATTGTTTAATTAATTTATTAGAATTGATTAGAATTGATTAATTGATTTAATGATTAGAATTTACTAATTGATGAATTAAATAGAATTAATTAATTAATTTATTGATTAGAATTGATTAATTGATGAATTTATTGATTAATCTATTGATTATAATTGTTTATTTGATAAATTGATTAATTAATTTATTGATTAAAATTGATTAATTTATTTATTTTTTAGAATTGATTAATTTATTTATTTTTTAGAATTGATTAATTGATTAGAATTGGTTAATTAGTTTATATATTAAAGTTGATTAATTGATTAATTGATTAGAATTGATTAATTAAGTAATTTATTAAAATTGATTAATTGATTAGAAACATCTAAAACTGTCAATAATTTGTGTCATAAAAATCTGTCAAGGAAGCTTCTTTTTCTAGTAGTGTTTATTTATTTTTATTTAAAACTCTTTTGTAATAGATAAATGAATACTTTTAGGAGAATTTCATTAGCTATTATGCTTATGCAGTATCTCTTTTAATCGGAATAGCATTTTCAACCTCATGGAATAGATAGATTAATATCATTGAGAGAATTTCACAAGCTGCTATTATGCTTATTCTTATTTCTCTTTTAATCGGTATACCGTTTATAAAGTATATAAATTAATTGTTGAAATTATAACCACATTTTTGTGCTCTAATCTAAACTCAAGCACTTTAAACTCAAGCGAATTCGAATTACTTAAAAAGTTTCAAATAGATGCCGATGGTACAACTTTAACAATAGCAAAATAAACAAGAATTAAAGAAAAGATGCTTGAGTGAAGAAAGACCATTATTATATGTTTGTCTGCCACTTGATAAGTAGAATATTAAACATTCTTTTAAACAAACAAAGAACATCAAATCAAAACAAAACATCCTAAACCGGTATAAATCTAAGCATTTTTTTATTCTCATAAAAGATCACTAATAGAAAAGAATCCAAAGTACCAAATAGATGCCAAATAGTATATATAGCTGTAATTCACAAAGAGAATTATTAAGACACACAATTATTTATATGTCTACCACTAGACAATTAAATCTTAAATATTTGCCCAAATCTGAAAAACCATTTTAGCCTACATCCATGGTACCAAGTCTAGCTCAATCAAATCCACTATAACAATGAATATTCAAATGTCAATACAAAGCTGAAATTAAATACATCAAAAAATTAACACTCCATGTTTACAAAAAATTAACTCTACCATCTAGATTGAACAAATGCCCAGGTACTATCTGATTGGATCCAAGTAACCACTTGGATAGCTCAAGCTCTTCTCGAACTTGGATAGTCAAAGAACACCCTTCAGCTCACAAGCTTGAACTTCCTTCGAGCTTCAAGCAAGGAACCATGTTCCAACAAAAACTCAACAACAAGATATAAAGTCATTAAGAATAGGAGTAGCAAAAAGGAACCTGACTGAAAATACTCAGTAAATTTTAGAGAACAAAATATGAAATATTCAGGTTCAAGGAGTAAGGAAGAAGAAGATGATATTAAATATTCTTGCTCGTCAAATCTCAACAGTACACATCACAAAAACTTTTTCACAACCTCAATCATTTTTACCAAACCATCCATGAGAGGAATGACACCAGTAAAGAAACCTTTCAAGCAAGTTTCTTGAATGAAAATAAGATAAAATATCTTAACGAGATAAAGTGATAGAGATACATGTATTGTGAAATACGATTAATAAAATGTTTACACAGTAGAAGAAATGTGCACACATATTTGTTCAATACGATTATATGAACAACAAAGTGTGCACACATATAGTAATATGTCAGAGCATGTGCAAAAAATCAATATAATTGTGCTTAAACCACCAAAAGTGCACATATCAGAAAAGTGAGAACACAATCTTCATAAGTTGACACAGAGTTTTTTATATTTCAAATTCATAAGTTAACAGAGAGTTTTTTATATTTCAAATTCTATGTTATCGAAACCGCTAGATTTCTATTGATCGTTTATATGTCACTTTGGGTTTTCAGTTTAGAAAGGGTAATTTGATCTAATGAGTGCTAAAATTTTAGAATAGGATTACTTTCAAAGAGACTTTTACGAATTGACTATTTTTCAATTCACACGCAAAAGAAGGGTTAATATAATTTGGGTTGTTTGATTGTAATGCACCCAAAAAAATAATATTATTTTAGTAGTTTATGTTTTCCTATTTAAATGGGTTATTAATTTTGAAGAATTTATATATTTCCCTTAGGATTAGGAGATGTATTTTAATAAAGTTTTATCAGACTATGAAAACCCTAGTACATAAAGTTTTAGCAAGGCGATAGTTTTTTTTCTAACAAAACTGATGCTTTAATTTGAAGAAAAAACCTAGAGAATTAGAGAGAGAGAGAGAGAGAGAGAGAGAGAGAGTTAAGAACATCAAAGAATTTAGATTTATGGGTTTTAAGAGTTTAGATTAAATGATTAAGAAATCTCTCATAAGTATGCTTACATGAATGATTAAGGCCTAATCCAAGAGTGTTTTTAAATGTTTGTTTTTCAATCATTATGAAAATTATTTTGAACATTATACATTGAATTTTGGTATTTTTTTCTTTATGAATTAAGACATATTGAGGAGTTTGTAAAATTTCGTTTCACTGAAAAATACGAATTTAATGAATTTTCGAAGTTGATTGTTTTAAATTTAATGAATTTAATCATTCTTCCACTACGAGAAAAACAGGCTTACTTGACATATTTTTATAACACAAATTCTTGACAGTTATTGAAAACAGTTATTGAAAACAGTCAAGAAATTTAATCTATAACTTATTCTTGATAGTTATTTTTAAAAGTGACCTCTTTCTTGAAACAATCCACCGATGCTCTATGAGTTGTTAACCAATCCATACCCAAAATAACATCAAACTCTTGAACACTTAGGAGAATTAAGTCTGCCTCAAAAACATACCCTTCAATTTCCACATTACAATCACTGGACCCACATTCCTCCAATAAAGTTTCTCCTATAGTGGTAGCCACTACCAACTTATACTCCAAGGGTTGTAAAAATCTATTTGAATATTCCGCAAATGCATATGAAATGTATGAATGGGCGGAGCCAGGATCAATTAAAACATAGGCCTCTCGGCCAAATATAGACAACATACCAGTTATCACCTCTGGTATGGTTTAAGCCTCATGTCGTGTCATGGCAAAAAATCGTGTCTGAGTATAAGGTTGTCCCGACCCTCTTGATTTATCTCGATCGCCAGGACCGGTGCTAGATTCACCCTTATTGCCTAAAGTGGACCCTCCTCTAGGTTGAGACCTCTACTGCCCCTAGACACGACTTTACTTTCTTTTTGGTAGCTTTGTTGAGCCTGCCTTTGAGTCACACTCCCACTCTAGGAAAGGTTAGGGCAATCCCTTTTAAAATGTTTGGGTTCTCCACAATTGTAACAATTTGGGATTATTCCCAAACATTGCCCCGCATGTTGTCTTCCACAATTGCCACACCATGGTTTCTAACTCCCACTAGAAATGCCACTACCTGACTGTTGACCACTTGGTGGACCTTGTCTCCTACTAACCCTAGAGCCCTGGCTACTAAATGTCCCAGAAAAACTACCTCCATGTCACTGCATTCAGTTTTTAGATCCCCCGGCACCTCATTCCCTATTCCCACATTTCTGTTTTCGTGGTTATTCCTTTTTCCTTATCGGTCAAACTCTGTTCTATTCTCATGGCGAACTCCACTAGTCTTGGAAAATTAGAATATGAAAATCCGACAACTGTCGTTCTAATTCTCTCTCTAAGCCCCTATTCAAACCTTCTACACCTCACTTCTTTGTTTACCACAATTTCTGAAGCAAACCTAGAAAGTTCCACAAACTTATTCATATATTCCACCACGGACATATTACCTTGAGTTAACATCAAGAATTCCATTCTCTTATTCTCTCTATATACCCTAGATTGATAACAGTCCATGAGCTCCTGTCGAAAATGGGCCCATATGGGGTTCCTATACTTCCCTTGAGTAGAGTGCCACCAATTATCTGCTCCTCTGGTTAGGAGGAATTCCACAAACCGTAGTTTCTCATCATTTGTGCACTCCATTGCTCAAAACACTTTCTCGGAATTCATTAACCATCTCTCTGCAACATTGGGATCACCATCCACACTAAATTTCTTTGCCCCCAATCTTATAGCTCTCTCAATATATTTCTCCTCCTTGGACCCTCCGATGCCCGACCCCCAGTGGCTCGGGTGAAAAAGCGAGCTAATCTCCCAATTGTTTTCTCCAATCCAGACTCATTGTCAGAGGACGTATTCTCTTGTTCCACCTCTAGTTCCACCATATATGGTTCCCTTCCGTGTGCCGCGAAACCTTCCACTTCTATCCTCTCACCATGACCCTCTCCTTGATTCCCAAGACTTACTATTTCTCTGCCAGGTCGTGTACGTGGCCGGCCTCATCAACACATGATCAATCTGCAAAACAACTCACTCATTTAAACTTAAAACATGTCATGCATGCTCATACATATGCACTCAAGACCTATACCTAGGCTCTAATACCAATTTGTCACACCCCCTTTAAGGTAATCCTTACCCCACTGGATCTGGGCACTCCATGGGACTTGGATCCTGAGAGAAAGGTGATGTATTTTAATAAAACATTTCATAAAACTTGTTATCAGACATGGATTAAAGAAATACTAAATAAAATATTACAATTAAATCCAAAACATAAGTATTTAAAGTCAAATACATAAACTTAGTATCAGAGTTTACATGTACACACATATCATAAAGTAGAGCATGCGTCTATGGGCTAACCTACAGCGTAAAATAAATGCTTCACGTATCCTGCTTGAAATCCTAGGGGAAAAGAAAACAAAATAGTGAGCTGGGAAGCCCACTGAGTGGATAGTATATTTATATACAGAAAATAATCCTTTGGAAACAGTCCATTTAAAAGCATGCAAAGGTCCTCCGTCAAATATATAGGCAATAACATTATCCATTATCACCAACCCAATACTCGGGAAACCATTTCACGACTCTCGATGGGTCTCTAATTTGAACATACAACTAGGCCACCCACGATCTATCGTCGGGTGGTACCATCCACGATCTATCCTCATGATGGTTAAAATACTACAGGATAACCACACTCAGCCCACAGTCTATCCTCGGGGTGTCATGATATGGTATCCTACAAGAATCGTGCCCAAAGTCTACCATCAGGGCGTACCATAACGATATTCCACCCACGGTCTATCCTCGGGGTGTATCGTATCAACCTCCCACCCTCGATCTATCCTAGGGGTGGGATCCAATTCATATGATTCAATACGAAAATACACACACATTTATAAGAATATACATGTTTATTATTATAAGATATGTGAACGAAACTTTTCACACAGAAGTGTATACGTCATTTGAGACTATAAAAATGGATTCGTCATACAAAATTAAATTAAACTCATCATTTTACCCCTTTTCTTACACTTTGGTCGTCAAACTTTGAAAAATTGCAAAAAAAACCCCATTTTACCATGCCGCGGCATGGACACGATTGTTTTTGTTCCTCATGTTATGTCGCGACATGTTACTGTTTGACCCATTTTGGGTATTCTTTCTCTCTTTACTCATTTTCTTTCCCTTCTATTCACTCATTTCGCATTTTTTACTCAAAAATATCTTTCTAAATCAACATTCTACACGTACCAAAACACATTTACAACAATTATAACAAAATTCATCTCCCACAAATCAACTAACCCTAGCCTTCAAAACCCATCTTCAACCAACATTCAAACTCTCCCTTTATCAACTTACAATCACAAACAATTCGGCCCTCTACATTCATGGTTGGACGTCTCATCCAAAAACACTCAACTAACCTCCAAACAACACACACACCAACACATATACACATACATACAAAGTCACACACCCAAAAGAAATCTTTTACAAAAACATAAATTAATGCATTATTTATACTACTCCACTCACCAATTCTTTCCTCCTAGCTTAGATGTTTAAATCTTGGCTCTTCTTCCACTAATATCACCCAATTCAATCAAAAAGAGTGAAATTTGTTAAGAGAAAGGAAAGAACTCGAAATTAATAACAGAAAGGATGAGAAGTATGCATGAATTTCACCTACCTTAAACCAATTTTTGGATTTCCTTGCCTTTTCCTTTCCTTTCCTTCTTCTTCTACCTTTCTTCTTCCCCTTTTTCTTCTTTTCTTCTTCTTCTCCTTCATTCTCCTCTCTCTCAAATAGGAGAACTCCTCCCTTTTTATACTAAACTCATCAAATATCTCATTGGCCCTCATAAGTTTTCAAATGTGACACTTTACTCCCCCAAAAGTCTCAATTCTTTGCACTCTACACCCATAAACATTATTTGAAAACCTTAAGCACCCTATACCAAGATACGAGGTATCACACTATGCGTTAGAAATGGAACTAGAGTTGTTGCATTAGTCATAGGAAGTTATTATTTATCTTTGCCTTCGGGCGTTGTAGTGGAACTCATGGATTGTTATTTTGTTCCTTCAATTTCTAGAAATATTATTTCCCTTTCTGAGTCAGATAAAAATGGATATCGTTTTGAAGTTTCTAATGGATTGTTGTCCTTTAGCTTGAATGATATTCATTATGGAACTACAAAATTAAATAATGGTATTTATGTTCTTGACTTAAATAATAATGATGTTCTTAATCTTGAAAAAGCCAAACATGGCAATCTGAACCAAACATATCTTTGGCATTGTAGGCTTAGTCATGTGAACCACACTTGCATTGCAAAACTTCATAGGGACATTTGACTTACAATCTTGTGAGGTATGCGAGTCATGGCTATTAGGAAAAATGACTAAGTCACTTTTCTCTGGACACAGTGAAAAGGCTACATAGATGTTAGGCATCATCTATAGTGATGTATGTGGACCGCTAACAGTTCAAGCCAGAGGTGGGTACTCGTACTTCATCACATTTACTGATGATTTCAGTAGATATGGTTATGTATATATGATGAGACATAAATATAAATCATTTGACAAGTTCAAAGAATTCAAGGATGGAGTACATAACCAATTGGGCAAAAATATTAAGGTTCTTTGTTTCGATTGAAGAGGAGAATACTTAAGCTCAAAGTTTGATGAATACCTGAAAGAATATGGGATAGTTCTCAACTCACTCTACCCTATACACCACAGCACAATGGTGTATCAGAAAGGAGAAATCAAACCTTGCTTGATATGATGGTTCGATGTATGATGAGTTTTACTAATTTACCCACATCATTCTAGGGTTATGCCTTGGAAGCTGCGACTCACACATTGAATTGTGTGTCATCGAAAGCTGTGGATAAGACGCCATATGAATTATTGAATGGGTAAAAACTCATATTGTCTTATCTAAGAATTTGGGGTTGCGAAGCTTATGTCAAGAAATTGATTTCAAATAAGCTTGCCTTAAAATCAGACAAATGTATCTTTGTGGGGTATCCTAAGGAAACTAAATGATACTACTTCTACCACCCATATGAGCAAAATGTGTTTGTTGCACGCATTGGGGTTTTCCTAGAGAAGGAGTTTCTTTTCAAAGGAGATAGTGGGAGGAAGGTAGAACTCGATGAAGTTCTGACTCCACAAAATAAAATAGTTTTTGGATGGGATGATGTTTTTTGGACTATCAGAACAGTAGTGATTGACTACATCAAGAAGTGTATTGAGACTTTAGTGGATCAACAGAAGATTCATCACTCTCGCATACAGGAGAAATTATCTCACTGATCAGTTCGTTTGTACTGGCAACGACAATAAATCTGTTGCCACAATGGGATTGAGTTGGTGCTCAATTCAATTTATTAATCTGGTCATTGATCCAATAAACGAATATAAAATAATCAAGGATATATCTGAGGGTGACACTATTTCTGTAATACCCGAGCCAAGGTACGTATAATTATGTATTTTATATGCCCATACACTTAGAATTATTCCCTTGAATTTCCTTAAAAGAATTAATGTGAAAATAGACTAAATCTTCAACAAGGGTAAAATGGTCTTTTCACATGGAATTTGA
>WYDK02042207.1:0-16296 GCA_009867345.2 Toxicodendron radicans | reverse complement strand
ATATAACATTTTAATAAATTACTCAAATTTATTTTAATATAAAGAAATGATAACATTATTGATACTGAAAATTACATTAACCAGAGAGATCCGATTGACCTTATCGGAATCGGGTGTGTGAGTGATTAAGAATAATCAGCAGTGAGCAGTTGAAAATGCAATATAGTAAATAACGAAAGAGAATTTTAAAATGGTTCAGCTTAATTCTGATTGCCTACGTCCACTGTGTTTTTTATTGAATGATTTTCCAACCCCTTTTCCTTAGTAAGTTGAGGTATTTATACTAATGTGTTTTACAAGGTAAACCCATCAAATATGAGACAAATCCAAAAGGAAAGATATCCCGAAATTTTGGGGATTAATCGATCAGATTGAATTTGAATTTATCCCAATATTCTCGAGGATAATGCTTATCCAAATGCTGACTGCGTTTTATGGCGGGCTCTGAGTCTATTGAACTCGTCTATTTTGTCAGGCTTTGAATAGAAACGAGCTTTATCTGGGACGAACATATACTTTATCGACCTCATTGATTTTTCAAGCATGCTTGAATCGAACTCATCCCCGACTTTTCGACTTCCATGCTCATACCTGCTTTGCAGACTCATGGTGAAAAACCTCGCACAACAAACATAGAATTTATAAATAGAGGGATGATATTGCCATTTCAACATTTTAAATAAACTAACAAGTAAAAAAAAAAAAAGGTTTGAAAACGCTTAATGATAATTTCTCACCCACAAACTTTTAAAATACCACTTTACTACCCAAATTTTTGAGACCACAAACCATCACCATTCTCTTCCCCGATCATTACTTACGAAAACCCCTAAAACCTTATTCCTGAAGACTTCTCCAATCGCCGACAATCAAACAATTAGGGTTTGTACAACCGCTCCTCCCAAGTCAAATTCCGATCAATCATGACCACCAAAAGACTAATCGATTTCCTCTCTTCAAAAGGTCCAACAACTTGGATCGAGTTTGCTCTTTGTTTGCCGTCGAATATTTTGGGTAATAAACATAACATAAATTTCGATAATAAAATGATATTTTAAAAGTATGTGTGAGAAAATGTCATTAAATCATTATTTTGGTGGGAAAAAATTGTTAACTCTTATTTGTTGTGGGTAAAAAAAAAAAAATCAGCACAATCAAAGTTTGATGGTTTATAATGTATTGTTCAATGTGATGTGATAGACAGAAGAGATATTTTTCAAATTAGTTGGATTAGATAAGTCATTACAGATTAAAACATTGATTTAAACTTCAATTTATAATTTTCATCACACATGTCACATTAGTCAATTTTACAATTTTTATTGGGTAGCCTAATTATGTACCCTACTTCTTGTAACCCACCAATATTAAAATGCTTAAAAAATCGAGTAAACGCCTTTTTCCCACCCAAGGCTTGTCTTAATGACATGTTTCCACAAAAAAATGTTTCAAAATACAACTTTTCCCACCCAAAGTTTATATTTCCATCAATTACCGTCCGATTTTGATATCTTTGTGACCCCAAACCACCACCATTCTTTTATTCGATCATCAATTACCAAGAATCCTAAAACTTTGCTCCCACTGATCCAGTCAATAGTAAAAAATCGAGTGATTTGTGGAAAGCATAATTGCCCCTCCCAAGTCAGATTCCGATCAATCTCGACTACCAAAATCCAATTTTCTACTACCAAAAAATTCATCGACATCCCTTTTTCAAAAGCTCCATTAGCTTGGATCAATTTTTTTCTCTGTTGGCCGTCAAATCAAAAAATATATTTTTGATAATAAACAAAATATAAACTTTAAATAAAAAAGTGATATTTTGAAATTTTTTGGGTAAAGAGTATCAGTAAGGCAAACCATAAATGAAAAAAAGTCGTTATACTCTAAAAAATCAGTCATTTTAGAAGACGTCCTTTTCATAATTATGGAACAAATCAACTTTTTAGCCCCCACACTATGACCTTAATTGATTGGGATTGATTTTGCCCTCCTCAACCTTATAATTTTTAAAATAAAGTTTTTATTAAATGAAAAGATTATTTTGACGTGTATTAGGATAAATATCCCAAACTTATAATTCACTCAAATCTTTAGTTCAATTTTCTTTCTTTATGATTTTGGCATCGAGTTGGTAGGACCCACCTGAACACGTGGAAGTTTGAATAAGCTAATAATCGATAATTTGAACTGTCATGCAAGCAAGCAGAGAGGGGATCAAATGGTCAAAAAGAAGTCCCCTCAATATTCTTTATTTATTTATTTATTTTTTTAAAATAGGGACCCATTTTCCACATCTTTGAAAATTTGTTCAATGATGACGTAAATTAATTCCACTGCTAATTTTATTTTTTTATTTATTGAAAAAAAAAGAGATTAAAAAACGTGACAACGCTTGAAATATGTTTCCAAGTACAATAATCATATTACGAAAATTCATTATATCACGAATCCCACATAAAATATATATTGGACACATCTTAAAACTAGACTTATAAGGAAGAGTTTTTTCATCTAATAAGTTAATTTTTTAGATGTAAAACTTTCAAATCGTGACAAATAATGTAATAATTAGTTCACTCGATAGTGAGATAGACATGACAGTTAAATTAAAACACAATTAGTTTGATTTATAAATTTCATATGCCATTAGTTTGAAATTTTAGTGTATAGTATAAATAATTTTAATTTTATCAATGTAAATGTAAAATGATAAAATAAAAAGTTTTTGATATACATATCCATAAAAAATTCTTCTTACCTTAACATGATCCCGCTTCAAGATTACTCGTATTTACAATCTTTAAAAATTAGGACTCTAATATTAAAAACTTTGATGACATGTTAGTCAGATTAATTTTTTTTATTTTTATTTTCAAGCATAATTTAATAATATGTGAGATATTGTTTTATTTTATTTTCAACGTTAAAAATTAATACTAGAATAAAATCATGTTTAATTCGATCCTAAATTTGTAAATTTCAAATATTAAAGGCCTAAATTTGTAATTTACATTAGATTTATTTGATAAATTGAATACTCATTGGTCGACTAAAAAGGTTACGGAAGAAATAAAAATAAAAAAAAAAAAGCAAAAGAAAATTGAGGAGGACAGCATTAGTTTTGACGAATCAGATTTTGCGGAGAAAAAACTTTCTCACTCACTCTCGATTAGAGTTCGTAAGCTCGTACTCTCTCTATCAATGTACCACATGGATGCATGAGCTATACCATTGGGTAAACCAAATTACCGAAAACACCCTAATTGAGAAATACCTGTTCCGCCACAAACAGAGCGAGTAGCATATTTATCTACTCCATAGTTCGTCGCGACCTTTTTGAAGGATATATGCTGAGTGCCAAAGGATTCGATATTTATGTATGTAGCATGTAGGTGATTTAATCCCACGCGCGAGTAGTGGCAGTGGTGGTCATCCTCCAATCACGTGGGAGAAAAGCGGGAGTTTCACATCAGAGAGGTGTTGCTGACTTGCTGTCACGTACGTACGTGAAAAAGCCCAATTGAAGCGCACTATTTGCTGCCGGGTCTGTCAATCGTGACGCGCTGTCCGGGCTTGAGCTTTTTCTGTGTAGCTACATGCCTACAGGGAATCAGAAATATTTCAGTCACGTAACCAGTCAGACTCTAGGTCACTCAATCTCAAGTCAATTTTCTTTTTTAACGAATTGGATTTATTATTAAATATTAATTCCGAAATTAAAATATTTTCTAATGTAACGTTTGATTGAAATAAATTACTACATACAGAACGTTTCACTGAAATAAATACTTGTTGAAGGAATTATTAAGACGCTCTATATAATTTTGACCTAAGTTTTTCATTTAAGTCAACATTAATACGACACCGTAATACAAGTTTTTCCGTAAGAGGTTAACCAAATATTTGCTTTATTTTTTCAGTCAATATTTTAACCAAAGAAAAAAATTCTACCAAAACCACTCTTGGGAGGCCGGTGGGGCGATAAAGACTCTAAGATATATTATTTATGATATTTTACGTTCAATTTTCCTTAATTGTTAATAGAGATTTTTATCGTTAATTTTAAAATTTTAAAATTTAATCGAAATGCACTCAAATTAACCCGAACACCCTTGATAAAAAAAAAAAAAGAATTCTACCAATCACATGCATGAAGTGAGCATTTAATATTAAAAGGAATAAAAATTCCTATTTTACTGTATTGAAAATTGACTTTTTAGTTTTTACAGATTGAATTAATTCATTCAATATAGCAAATTAATACGACACCGTATGTATTACTAATTAAATCAATATTCAATTTTTCATTTTTTTACTCTCTCTTTTTCTCCTTTTCCTAATTTAGTTAAAAACTGGCCCCCACACTCTTTCTCTCCCAATATATTAAAAAAATTTCTTTCCTCTCTAAACAAACACTCACACTTCAAACACTCTCTGAAACTCTCATTCTCCAAAGCGCAAGACTCTTTATACTTCTCTTTCTCTCCATGAAGAACTTACGCTGAACCAAACACCAAACACAGACCCCTTCCCACATTCAAATATCAATCACCGTCTTTTTCTTTCACTCACTCTTTCACCTCTAAACTTTCGAAACAGAACTCGCATGGAGAAGAAACAAGGCTTCTTTTCGGCTCTCAGAGACGAGGTGGTTCGCGGGCTTTCGCCGTCCCGGTCTCGGTCGCGGTCAGCCAGCCCGGCCCGAGCCATGTCGCCCATGTCGTCGCTGCTCCGCAGGAGGAAACACCAGAGTTCGTCTCACCACTACGTGGCGAATCCAGAGCAGTTGATTTCGAGATCCGGGAGTCTGAGGCCCGTGGTGGGGGAGGCTCTGGCGCCGTTAATGGAAGGCCCGGATCCGGATGGAGGGGAAATCGGGGATTCGAAACGGGTCGGGTCGGGTTTGGGGCAGTGGGTTAAGGGACAGTTGTCGAGGACGCCGTCGGTTACTACGATGGCTTACAAGAGGTCTGATCTGAGGCTGTTGCTTGGTGTCATGGGCGCACCGTTGGCCCCGGTGCACGTTAGCAACAATGACCCTTTGCCTCACTTGAGCATCAAAGACACTCCCATTGTTAGCTCCTTTCTCTTTTTTGTTTTTAAGATCATTTTTTCATTTTCATTTTCAGATTTTTTTGTTAACTAAAAATTATGGTTTTATTTTGTACTGGAAATTATTATTATTATTATTTTTAAAATAAATTGATCTAGAATGGATACTTTCTGTACTTTTAGTTTACTGGTTGATCTATGGAGTTTATATTATTGTTAACAAATTTGTTTTCTGTTTGGTTAGTCAGAAAATAGAAGAAAATTCCAACCCAATAAAGGGAAATTCTTATACGTAGAACTCCATGAGCTTTAGAAGAAGACAAGCGATAGGCTGTTGTTCATGTGAATTGAACTATTTATTTCTAATTTTACTCACTTTGTAACTTAGTGGATGCCGCTTTAAATTTATCTATAGCGACTTTTTAACTTTGTGTTTATGGTGGTACTGCAGGAAACCTCTTCAGCTCAGTACATATTGCAGCAGTACACCGCGGCCTCTGGTGGGCAGAAGTTACAAAACACTATTCGAAATGCTTATGCGATGGGGAAGGTTAGAATGGTAGCTTCAGAGTTTGAAACTGCTACTAGGACGGTTAAGAATCGGAACACCTCTAGATGTGCGGAGTCTGGTGGATTTGTGCTCTGGCAGATGAATCCAGATATGTGGTATGTTGAACTTGCAGTTGGAGGCAGTAAGGTCCACGCTGGCTGCAATGGCAAGCTCGTTTGGAGGCACACACCTTGGCTTGGTGCTCACACTGCCAAAGGACCTGTTAGACCATTGCGTCGTGCACTTCAGGTGAAATTTTATGTCTTGATTATCAAGATTTGAGTAGTTAAGTAGGCTATGTTAGCCATTTGCTTACTTGTGTTGATCTGTTTCAGGGTCTTGATCCGAGAACAACAGCTAGTATGTTTGCTGATGCTAAGTGTATTGGAGAGAAGAGGATTAATGGTGAGGATTGCTTCATTCTCAAGCTTTGTGCAGATCCTCATACTCTGAAGGCCAGGAGTGAGGGTCCTGCAGAGATCATTCGACATGTGTTATTTGGCTACTTCAGTCAAAAGACTGGACTTCTTGTTCACATGGAGGATTCCCATCTGACCCGCATCCAATCCAATGGTGGTGATGCGGTTTACTGGGAGACCACAATCAATTCATTCCTCGATGATTACAGACCAGTCGAAGGGATTATGATTGCACATTCTGGCCGTTCTGTGGTAACACTTTTTAGATTTGGAGAGGTAGCAATGAGCCATACTAAAACGAAGATGGAAGAAGCCTGGACTATCGAAGAGGTTGCATTTAATGTTCCAGGTCTCTCATTAGATTGTTTTATCCCCCCTGCTGACCTAAGGTCAGGGTCCATCAGTGAGGCCTGTGAGCTGCCTCAGGATGAAAGAGGAAAGAGCGCAATTGCATTAGCAGCACATCGAGCTAAAGTTGCCGCACTGGAGAAAGCACATGATGGTAGCACTGCTAACATGATATGGAAGATGGAACTATAACAAAGGTTAGGATCAAATCAGGGCAATTGTTTATATTGGTAGCTGGTGTTAATCTACTAACCGACCGACTAGAGGTTACAGAGTAGAAGTTAAGTCAGATTTTTGGACTTCTGAATATGCCTCTGTTAATCTGTAAATAGAGTGTGGTCATCATTCACAGGTTCTCTTTGGGCCTGGATGGATGTATATACTCTCTATGCAGAATCCAACTACGGAGTTGGAGCTCAGTTTTCCATTTAGGGATAGAGCAAATGGAGGTTAATTTTTAGTTTACCTTCTATGCTTAAAGGAAGGTGTTGGTGAAGCTGTGGCATAGCAAATCCATTGACCTTTCTTTGTTCTACTAATTCTCTTGCTTAATCAATACGGCAGTGAGCAGTGGCAGTGAAAAGGAAAAACTGTTACTGGCTGGCATAACTTCAAGGCTAAAATTTGTCTAGTTTGTTAATTCTTCTTATCTTTTATGGGTTTTTTTTCTCTTGGTGTGGTTGTTTGATTGATGTAGTTGTTTTTGGGTTTGGGAAAGAATAGGGATTTTTGCTGGATATGTAGAAGGGGAAGTGGGCAAGGTAAATGAGAAGATGATAAATTATTTTTTTCTTGTTTGACGTTTGTTAAACTTCTCTGCTGACAAAAGATGTAAACAAAGGGACATTGTTCCATCAGATGATATTGAAATGAATATAGTGATCAGCATTTTTCCTTTTTGACTTGTCAAATGGTGTACGTTTTTAACCTTTTAGATGTTGAGAAAATCTTTTGATGATATGTGGAGGATTTTTATTTTCCTTCAAATTTACTTTCACTGTTTTCATGACAAAATGTACACCTTGTCATGAACATGATGTTAGTTTACTATTAATAAATTTCTTCTAGGTGGGTCAAATGTGAATTGCAATCTTTTTGAATGCTGATGTTATGTGTCATATTGCCTATCTTTATTATATATATAAACACGAATCTTTATATGGTGCTTGCCAGCATCTAGGATTGGTGTTTGAAAGTTCAGTAGCAGAGCCTTTGGGACCGACCTTTTTCACAACTTAGCCCCTTCTCCCAAGTGGGATGAAGATCTGGAAATATTTTCCATTGAAAGAATTTATTAAAAAAAAAAAAATTAAACCCATCTGCAGAAACCAAAGTGCATCGTTTATAGGGAGGGCTTGTGTGTGAAATATCATTACAGCAAGGCACGGGATAAAAGTCTTTGAAACCCCATGTGAATGTGATTTCTTCTTCATCTTTCTTCTCTTTTCTTTATTTTTATTTTGTTATGAGATATACTATTTTTACCTGCTTTTGCAGACACAGTCTTTCTCTTTCACTGCTTTAACCCACTGGGGTTGGGCATGTATGGGTGGGTTTTTTTTTTTTACTTCATTTATTAAAGATTCATTTGTTGGGGAAAGGTTCCACCTCATGATGATGTTTGTTAATGGTCAAATTCTCCATTGATGAGGGGTTGTATTTATCCTCTTTTTGGGGGCAAAAACCTGTATGCTCATACAAAGTACCATTATAAATATATCTGCTTGCCTTATTACTCTGATGCACCAACCTCTCTCATAAAAGCCAGGCATCTGAGATCAAATTTACACATAATTTTAACAGTTTTCACATGCCCTTTTGCCCACTTTCCCACTTAGTGTAACTGGTTGCAACAGCAGCTGGTCCCAATTTCAATTACTCCATTCCTTTCTTCTCTAAGTAGTTACCTAATAAGGATCTTCTCTAACTGATAATTCTTGACAAAATTCATCAATGATGACTGTGACCTCCATTTTTACGTGGGGATTTAGAACTCTGATCATCAGAAATAATTATCAACTCCTATGATTATAAATAATCATCAACATAAACAAATCTTTTACATAATTAATAATGTAAGTTACCTCACAAATGGTAAGATTTGAAAATTTGAGTTGCATGGTACACCTATAACAATCTAGTTTTGTACAACCTCACATGAAAGTCTGTCATGTAGAGTCCAATCACAATTGGTTTTTGTTGAAGTTGACGACCGGATAAACTTCTCAGTAGTCACACATATTAGTGTCTACAGGGGCTTAACTTGAGAGGGAATGTTTTCTCCTATACTCTTTTACCGTCAGACCATCTACTGGCGGTTATTCAAATACTTATTTACAAAGGCAAGACCTTTAAATTACTCAAATATATATGTATTAACAAGTATTTTAATTACAAATTTCGTAAACAAATAAAAGTGATAACCATTTTTCGGCTAACTTAGTCTCTTTCGTCTCTCTAGACTAATAAAGTGTAGTACAAATATATTCACCAAACGTTTATCAAATATGCCTTTCGGCCTGATTTTAGGCCTTGATTCATTGTTTGTGGATGAACTTTGCGAAGGAAACTTTGAGTTTTCAAGGCAATGGATTCTCAACAATGTTTGTGTTACTCAAATCGACATTTTCGCTTCCACTTCATCCGAGCCCACTCGCGTTGGTGCCTCCCCCTAAGGCAAAACGTTGTCTATGGATGAACCTTGCGAAGGAACCTTTGAGTTTTCGAGGCATTGGATTCTCAACAATATTTATGTTACTCAAATCGACATTCTCGCTTTCGTTTCATCCAAGCCACTCGCGTGGGTGCCTCCCCTTGAGGCGAAACACTCTCTTACTGATTCATTTTTACATCCACAACTTCAGTGGATTGCTTAGCCCGAAGTTTAGTAAATATGAAATAAACAATAATACTATGTATATAAAGTTTGGGTTTCAAACTAATACAACCAATCGTGGACGATTCACAATGATTGTGAAATATTCAACCATTTAACAGCTTTCAGTTCATTGAAAGAAAGAATCCAATGCAAAGTGAAAATGTAGTATTTCTCTTTCCACCATTTAAGAGCAACAAAATCTTATTTCATGAAAGCAGCAGTGGCATTTGTGTTTATACTGAGCAAAGAAACGAATTGAAAGGGAGAGCTTTAAATTGTCACCTAATCTTCAGTGACACAACAGAACAGAGGACCATTTTTCATTAAAAAATTTCCCAGATTGGGAGCTTTAACCAAACACAAATCACCCTCTTAACTCTTCTTTCTTTGCTCATTCCCCAGGTACTAACTCATTTAACAAGTTAGTTGTGATGGTCCTTACTCTTTACTATTCACAAATCAGGCAATTTATTTCAATTTGGTATGGAAGATCTAACCCCTGATATTTAAAGTGATTACTAGGGCCAAGATAGTGGAAGGGTGAGCCATAGTAGAGTTAAGAGGAATTTAATTGTCTTTATTTAATAAAATATGAGCTCCATCTTCCTTCTCCTTTCCTAGGATGAAGATGACTGTGCTAGATTCTAAGTTGACTTCATTCTGTATTTTCTAATTTTTAAACTCTATTTTTCTTACCAAACAAACACTTCCCTCTCTATCATTTAATGGAGAAATAATTTAAAATATAACAATTTCCCCCCATACTCTCATGTGCTAAGTGAAGCTAATTAGTGGGTTAGAATCTAGAGTATAAAATAAAATAAAATGTTTATGGGAAATGATGGGTAATTGGTTTTGACTTTTTGATCCCCATTTTTCAGACTGAAGTAGTTTAATTAAACATAACAGAGTAGCAGGATTTTAGGAGGTGTTGTAAAATTGGAAGACAGGTTGAGTTGAGCAGTCCAAAAATATAATTAGAGTAGGGCAGATCCAAATTATAAAGATAGATATAATAAAAGTGTCGGCAAGGAGCAGGAAATGAAGTTTGGTTTGGTAATGTTGAAGAAGGGTGAAAGGAATGGATGAATGTCAAAAGCACAAGAATTGAAGCTTTCGCATTTATGAAGGTGACCAATTCACAAGGCCAGTCTGAGTCCAGAACATGGGTGTGCGTGTTTTTATTGGTTTTACAATCAATCCATTATGGAAGGAAGGATAGTTCTCTGTATATTTGTGTGCACACGTGTGTGTCGGTCACTTTTATTTATATTCATAAAATTATTATTGAAAACTAGGGGTGGAAAAAAAATTATGATGGAATCGGAACTAGCATGTATTCGGAGTTTTGATTTCGATTTTTACCCATAATTGGTTATCATAAGATCGGTTATAGTTAAAAAAAATAGAATCGACACTATATCGTTTGGGTTTTGATTTCACCCTTATAGGAACTGGGAGCTGGGAGCTGGGAATCGAAACCAAAACCGAAATCGAGATTCGGGTAGAAACCGAGACTAAATTGTAATTTTCGTAAATGGTTAGGGGTGTATTTAAATTTTAAAGTGTTTATTTGTCATTTGTTTTAAAGTAGGGGGTAATTAAATTAATTTGGTACCCGGAACCTATGTTTTAGGTTCCGATTCCAATTCCGGTTCTAAATCCAAAAAATCGATCAATTCTAATTCCTTTGAATTTGGACAGACGCCCCTATTAAAATCTATCATGTACTTCTTTATTCACCGGGGATTTGATATTTATAAATGGGTTTTATCAGGGTTTTAGTAATTTTAAGGATATTTAATACTTGTACGGTGTTTTTTTTTTATTCAAGTATCTCTTAGGATTGTGATATTATACATCGGTTTTTCTTGTAATGTAAATTTATTATTGAATAATAGAAGTCAACTCCATGTAACAAGTTTTTGTAAAATAGGTTTTATTGGTTAGAAGTGGTTGTGATTTGGCAGGAGCCGTCTGCCATTGTATTTAATTTGAGTCCAGTTGGTTTTGTAAAATTTATGAAGAAAGAAAGCCATGCACTGCCCATTTGAAGTACATACTCTGATACTTTGTGCTATTTTCAAGAAGGCCCATTTGGCTTTTCTCTTCCTGCACTTGTTTATGTCTTTGTGCTGGTGTCCTATTTGGTCTATGGGCTTCTTCTATTAGGCCTGTCAAAACTGTTGTGCCTTTGTATTATAGTAAAGGCCCAATTTGTTTTTACTTTCAGTGGATTGTATTTGGGTTCAGCTTCGATTGACCCAATTAATTTTAATAATATAATACTACGTATATAACATTTTTTATATAATAATATATGATAAAATATGACTGATTAATTTTAAATTAAAAATAAATTATCAACCAATCATCTTTTACTACATCATGTTGTATGTGTAGTATTACTTATTTTAATACGATCAATTTCCCTGAATAGCCTCCCCACATTGAGGAAGATTTGGCAATATAAATCCTCTGGGAGGGTAGAGTAAGGGTAAACTCGTAATCACACACACTCACTAATCTGTGTTTCATTTAATGTGATAACACTGATCTTATCCTGACACTATAAACTAATTGTTAAATCGATTAAAAGGGCAAACAAATTCATCGTAATATATTATCGAACGAGGAACATTCAAATAAGACTGTTTTATTCAAGATTTTTATATTAACAAACTGGTACAACAATCTGATAAATATCCATGTGAATTGGGGCAAGCTTGCTACCTTCCTACTTTATGTCTAAATTGGGTCCAGTTTTAAACAAATATGGGAACTCTTGAGTGTCTGATGTTAATGTAGTATTGCTTATCATGTTACTTTTTCATAGTTTAAAAAATGACAAAAAACTCTAAAAATGACAAATACCCCCTATCAACAAAAAATTAGTAATTATCAATACATCTTCCAATCCTTCAATTGAATCATTAATTATGATTAATTAATTAGAATTGATTAATTGATTAAATTATCAACTGATTAATTGATTAATTGAAAATTGGTAATTCAATTGATTAATTGATTATAATTGAACCATTGATAATACAATTGATTAATTGATTGGAATTGATTACAATTGAATAATTAGAATTGATTAATTGATTGAATTATTAATTGATCAATTCATTAATTAATCAAGTGATGAAATGATGAATTGATTGATTGATAATCCAATTGATTAATTGATTAGAATTAGAATCAATTGGATTATCAATTGATTAATTGATTGAAATTAATTGATTGATTAAAATTGATCAATTGATTGAAATTGATTAATTGATTACAACTCATTACAACTGATTAATTAATTGGAATTAATTCTTTATTATAATTGATTAATTAAGTGTAATTGATTATTTGATTAATTGATTGGAATTGATTAATTGATTATAATTTTATAATTGATGAATTGATTATAAATTTATAATTGATTATAATTAATTAATTAATTCGAATTGATTAATTGATTAAGTGATTAATTTATTATAATTAAAATGTTTTTCTATTTTGTTTTTAGTTATTATTGAAATTAAATGTAAAATTTCCCTTAACCCCCCACAGTTTAATTTCTCTCATTTATATACCGGTTATTTTATCGGTTCCTAACGGGTACCCGGTTTCAGTTTCGAGTCCGGGTCCGGTTCCCTATTCCTATAGGGTGGAACCAGAACCGGACCATGGGTACCCACCGGTTCCGGTTTCGGTTCCTGTTCCGGTTCTGGTTCCTATTGGTTCTTTTGCCCACCCCTACTAACAAGCCCATCATTTTCGGTAAAAACATTGGAACATAACATAGTCCAATAGTTTCCATCCTCTCCGGAAACAAACTTCTTTAAAGTGAAACCATCAAATTCTGACAAATCGTTACCGGTCCTGATGGGATCGATGATGACACAAACACTCCACATCTTCAAGGGTTGTCCGTCAATGAATGGGCAAAAATCTGTATTGGGCCATAGACAGACCAATTGCGGCCCATCAACAGCCAGCATTATGCCAGGACCCAACCCCGATTGGTTTCTCGTTGAAGACCATCCCGTAACAGATCCACACTAAAATATGGACCATCTGACAAAGCGGGTCCATCTACATGTTGGGTCACTCTACAGGTTGGGCCAACTCCGACCTATCAGTCGCACGACCTGTCATTGACTCTACAGATATGATCCCCTAACTACGTCTCAAACTAATTCTGAGTCTCTAGCCATGTAGCGTAAGACTCGGGCAGGGGTTACAACGTTCTCCCAAACATTAGGGATGTAGAACCGGCGCTCACCCCTCAACGGGACTCCGAGTCTCGGGGGAGCCTAACCTCCCAAGCCTCTTATAAATAGCAAGGGCGGCCTTTTCAGAAGGGACAAACGAAAAAACGCTCAATTACATTACTATATCACTCATTGCTCCTGCATTTTCCTACGATCACAAAATTACGTCATAAAGCTGAGTTCCGACCACTCTACGTCAATTGTCACGTCGCAACCCTACGGTAACTGATATGCCCCAATCCGGGTAACCCTGACCCCATCGCATCCTGGCGGACCGAGGGGCTCGGATTCCCAAAATGAGGGTGAGATTTTCGAAAACCATTTATAAATCTCAAAATATTATTATTATAAAGCAATTTACATAAAAATTGTATCATAGTGCAACTACCATGTACAAACATTATGCTGATGAACATGCGTGTGTGAACCAGTCGAAAATGTGCCACGTGCGCCTCGCGAACCTTGAATGCAAACCTGGAGGGAAAACACTAAAACAATGAGCTAAAAAGCTTAGTGAGTGGAAAATACAATACAAATTGAAATAACTCACGACTCCCCCTCAGCATGAGGAAACTCTTATATCATTCCTTTCTAATTTCCCTTAATTCGTAAACACTCATTCCCGACGAAATAGTTCACATTCTTGTATCACCTTTCAACGATAATATATCATTAACTACACAACTGTCCCTCCAGCCTCCCCCGCAAGGATCATCACAATTACCACTCCAGCCTCACCCGCTGGATAATCACAAATACCACTCGAGCCTCACCCTGTCACGCCCCAATTTGGGTAACCCTGACCCCATCGGATCCGGGTGGACCGAGAGGCTCGGATTCCCAAAATGAGAGTGAGATTTTTCGAAAACCGTTTATAAATTCAAAATATAGTCTTTATTACAAAACAATTTACATAAAATTGTATCAGAGTGCAACTACATGTACAAACAATATGCTGATGAACATGTGTCTGAGCTCCCGTAAAAGGCGTGCCGTCTGCGTCTCGCGTATCTTGAATGCAAACCTGGAGGGAAAACACTAAAACAGTAAGCTAGAAAGCTTAGTGAGTGGGAAGCATAATACAATTGAAAATAACTCACGGCTCCTACTCAGCATGAAGAAAACTCGAAATCCATTCCCTTTTTAATTTCCTTTAATTCACAATCACTCATTCCAATAAAATAATTCACATTCCTACTCCACTTTTCTATTATCCTGGATCATCATATTTTTTTATTAAATACGCAACACCATCATCGCCATAGATGAATAGTCAACATAAAACTCCCTCTTACCGATATCGATACCATCAATTGTCCACAATCTTATCACCCTAAATTCATCAGATATCCATAATATCATCTCCGACCAATGACCATCAGATATCCTTAATTTTTTCCCAACTTGTATTGGTTGGACTCATAGATTTCAACACTCAACTATACCTATAAAAGATTAACAATTATCATACCAATCAACACCGCACAATTATCTCTCCAGCCTCACACATTGAATATCACAAATACTACTCCAGCCTTACCCGCTGGATACTCAGACATCATTCCAGCCTCGCCTGCTGGATGTTACAAACATCTCTCTAGCCTCACTCGCTGGATATCACAATTCACTAACACTACTCCAGCCTCACCCGCTGGATATCACAATTCACAAACACTACTCTAGCCTCACCCGCTGGATATCACAAACATCTCTTCAGCCTCACCCGCTGGATATCACAATTCACAAACACTACTCTAGCCTCACCCGCTGGATATCACAAACATCTCTTCAGCCTCACTCGCTAGATATTCAAACACCTCTCCAGTCACACCCGCTGGATACTCAAACACCTCTCTAGCCTCACCCGCTGGATACTCAAACACCTCTCCAGCCTCACCCGCTGGATATTACCATCTCCGTGTTCACAGAATCCACCTTACACCCCGGGTAGAGACCTTATAAACAACACCCAATTTACATGCCATATCAATCAAATGCTCTAAGACTCACCCGACGAACTCCGACATAGGTGAAGTCATCTCTTGTGGCTCATTATTTATACGCTCTATCCCACAGAGTACTCAACAGACTTGCACCCTAAGGTTCTCCCAACACACTCAGCTTAAGTGGAATCCTCACCTGTTGGTTACTTCACTCATAATCAATGTCAGTCATACCCAACTCACTCCCAATCATTGTTTTAAAAATTGGACCGACTCGGAACCTGTTAAGGTTGCCGGGTCACCAGGTCACCGATCCAACTGGTCGGTTGGACCGATGACGTCATCATGCTAACGTTAGCATGATGACGTCATCAATGAAAAATTGAATCTGCCTATTTTAAAAATTCAACACCACCATTCAATAACAAGTCTAATTTCATACAGGTTTCATCTAATTACAAATTACATAACAAAATTAATGAAGATAGTCACATAATAATTATAACAAAATCATTTGATGCAACTTCCAAGTGTTTTCTCTTTGTACAACCGTCTCCAATTATTTCTGAATTTTAGACCTTTAAAGTTGAAAGCTCTGCTTTGTAAGTTCTTACAAATTACCCAATGATATTCAATGTATCCTTAGTTGAACTTCATAGTTCACCTTCACCATCATTTGTGTCATCATTATTGTCATCTACAAAAAATTTAGAAAAAAATAAAAATCAAAAGTTAAAATTTCTGATTGTAAGCTAATTTAATTTAAAATAGCTACTAAGTTGCTTAAATATTAAAAAACAACCTTGTGAAGCATCTATTGAATCATAAT
>WYDK02042197.1:0-16298 GCA_009867345.2 Toxicodendron radicans | reverse complement strand
CCTCAAAACCGTGGTTCCCCCCATCAGCATATGAATCAAGAATGAAAACCCCCTTCTAAAACTAATTCCCTTTACAAGAATCAATCACCTGTTATATTGTATGGTTTCCCTAAAACTATGGTTTTCTATCAAACCCTAGCCTAGCAAAAAGTCCTCCTCTTTACAAAAATTCGGCCCTTATATACTCCCAAAAAAAATATAACCTAAAATCTTTGAACTGCTAAACACGGCATTTCAAAAATCGCTATGTCGCAGCGGCGACAAACAGAAATCCCGTGAAACAAAATTTCAGAGAGTTTGTCGCTGCGGCGACAAACTCTTGACTTGAAACAGTATTTACAGAATTGCCACTGCTTTGTTCTTCAACCATACTGACTTCTGAAAGGCTCCTGATGCGTCCAGGACTTCTTCAGATCATTTCAGGATTTCACAAAACTTCTGGATGATGTTTTTCTTTACAAAAACGCATTGTAAATGTTATGTTTTGCTTCATGAGCCTATTTTGTCCTGAAATAAAAAATAACACACTTAAGTGATGTTCAGGCTCAAAACTATGCAAAAAGCATATGATAATCCTAATAAACTTATGCATATAACACTACAAATCCAGGATTATCAGTAAACCACCCAACTAAACCATTAGGGTGAAGCCGGATTAAGTTAATAACGGGCATAAATGGGATTGAACTGGAGGTTGTTTGAGGCATCTTCAATCCCAAAATTTGAAAGAAGAATATTATGGTTGTATAAGGCATTCTACCATGAGCTCATAAAGAAATGTCTTTACCAAAAGTCCAACAATTCCTTTCCCCAGGTCACTTTGTTTCACAAGCAATGATGTAATATGCCAAGCATTCAACAGTGGTATTACAACAATAACATAGATCTTGGACTCAAAGAACATTATTCCTCTTCTTAGTGAAAAATATGTCCAAAAATTTTGATCTCAAAAGTATGAGAACTTCGGTCATCTGTGTTCTAAGGTCATTCACCTCTTTATGAAGTCGAACTGTGGCTACCTCCTATGGTGTAGATGGTGAGGATGAATGGCTTTTGTTAGTCATGGTTCCTGTTTGGCAAAATGTTTAGGTAGGATTAAGTTTAAAAAGATGGTAAACCGATACAATACAACTCAACAACTTCGAAAGAAAACTCAAGATGAAAGATGTTTACTTTTCCAACCTAAGCTTTGATACCACTTGATGAGTTTCTACGCAGTCGAGAATGAGTGATCATGATCTGAATCAGGTCTCCCTTGTCACCGTTCTTCAAAGGAATAATAGATAGAATAAAGAAGAAATAAAATAAGATAGCAGCCTATTTAGTCACAGTGTAAAGACGTAACCACTGGCCAAGACAACAACCACCACCAGTCCTAGGCTTAAGATCAGATAAAGGATAGGCCACCAAGACATAAAGGCAATGCCACTAGTCTAGGGTCTCCAAATCATAAAGGATGAGCCGCGGATTTGGAATCCACCACCAAGTTTGGCAAGAACAAGGATAAACAGGTAAGGAGACCATTCCCTTGTATTATTAGTTGAATATATATTGATAGGTTGTTGAATTTACAATTTTGCAATATGTTATGTAGAATCCGTAACTTGTAATTTTTTGGACATTTAAAACGACTTATTTAGGATAGGTTCACAACATAAGAGTTGTATATACTTTTCCTAAGTTTCGTTAGCCTCAAGAGTTACTTCAATCGGAGTTTTGTAGAGAAAGTTATGGCTGCATTAGTAGTGCATGCTCAGGCTATGACTGATAGATATGAATTTGTAGATTGCAATTTTAATTTGGGGGTTTTAATGACTGAACTAGAAACATATTTTTACATAAAATTTTTGGCTCTATCTCGTAGGTTTCTACAACCTCAAGAACCACCTCTATTGGAGGCCTAGGGGGGAAGTTATCGTCAAATTACTCAAGTAAGCTCAAGTTGATAATAGTTCTGGTTAAGGGAATGGTACATTGTTAGTGTATAGGTTCATAGAAACAAGTTTAATAAAGTGGGATTAAATATTAGTCAATTTATGGGATTGTTGTAGGTTTTGGAAGGAGAAGATAAGCAGAAATAGTTTAAAATCTTCCTTCAACGCTTTTCAATCCGTTCGATGTCTAAGTACCCAAAGCCTTCAGAAATCTTAATAATAAAGTTTCAACAGAGAATAGAGCGCTCATGTTGCATTTATAGGATGTGAGTTTAGCATGCATGTATTTATTTTAACAATTGTGCACAATTACACTTTTAAAGAAAACATGTTATTTACAGAGTTTTATAAAGAAATAGCATTTTTTACAGAGTATACAGAGTTAAAGCATATGTGGTATGAGAGTAATAAGTTTATGTGCACGACCATCGGCCCTACAATTATGTCCCCCATAGTATTTGTGTACATAGGCTGGGACACCACAATAACTCTCACAGGATACAACATTAAGTCTGATCGGCACGTAGTTAAAGTAAAACACAGAGTTAAAGCAAACAGTTTTAAAGTTTACAGTTTCTGTACAAAGTTAATGTTATAGTTATAGCTTACATAGTCTTGCATAGCATGGCATACAAAGCATGATCATAAAGTTTAGATTCATGATAGTTATAGACTCAAAACATACTGTTAAAGAGGAACGATATAGCACCTACATCGAGATAGTAGGCCGAAGCATAAAGTATAAGGCAATATAGTTCTACAGTTATAGCAAAGTGAAAGTTTACACTGATACCTTACTGAGTGATTAGCACTCACTCCTTCATTTAATGTTTTTGCAGGTAAACAATGAGCGTGGTGGCTACGCAAGGCAATCAGAGCAGGCATGAGATGATAGAGATCATAGTTTTCATATAGTTTTTGTTATGTTTTGCATTATACGTAGTGATGATTTATAGTATGGATTTCGTAGAAAACATTTTTATTTTGATATAACATGTTTCCACATTTTGTTTTTACAAGCATAGTTTTAATTCTCATTTTGTTTTTACAGGCATAGTTTTAATTCTTTTAAACTGTTGATGTTTTATTTAGTATGGTTTTGAAAGGAAAATAATTTTCTTATAGATAGAATGTTTAAATTTATTATAGTTTTTAAATACTTGTTTATCTATAGTTCTTAAACACAACCTATTTTCCAGGCGTGAACTCCTTAAGTTCTCATTGCGGGATACTTAGAGGGTACCTGACTGGAGAGGGATTTTACATTTGATATCATAGCCTCGTTTTGGGGAAAAAATAAAGATGTGTTCAAGAGTTTATAATGCAGAATAAATATTTTTATAGTATCCCTCATGCACAGCTGATTACCCTCACTTGCCAACCATTGTAAGTTTTCTTTTTAAATCCTGGTTTTTAAAGTAACTAATAATGAGGAGTTGTGTAGGTATTAGTATGACTTGTAAGACCAGATCAATTGTAGTAGCCATGTAGGCAGCACGTGAATTTGCTAATTCAAATAGTAATTGTTGTAACCACCATTACATTTAATCCTACGGCAGAGGTTCCTCCATAAGCAGCTGCAGCCCTGGATGAAGCTTGAGTGGCTAGTATGATACACGCTGCAATAAGGGAGACATTGGGGAGAGTTTTACCACAGTCATCAAGTGCTCCAATACAACCAGAGTTACTCCCATGCAACCACCGATTGCTCTAGTTCAGCCACCTACTGCCCCAGCTCATCCTGGACAGATAGAACCCATATATAGGCTACCCAGCAGATATCAACCACAAATTTCAGTGGTACTAGAGATATAGCTAAGGTTGAGCAGTGGTTAAAGTTAGTGGAAAGGGCTATGACATTATTTTAGATGATAGATTAGGAGAAGATTTGATATGTGATGTTCCTACTTAGAGGTGATGCCCTAGTTTGGTGGGAGCTAGTTGAGCAAACACACATAGTGATGACACTCACCTGGGAGCAATTTAAGAGGTTATTTAAGGAACAATACAGATCTCCAGACATGATTAATGAGAAGGTGCAAAAGTGTATCAACCTTCAACAAGGAATAATGTCAGTTAGAGTGTATTCTACAGTGTTCAGTTCCTTGGCCAGGTTTGCACCTACACTGGTCCATACCCCTCAGATGAGTCTGGAGAGATTCGTAAGGGGTTTACATCCAAAGATAGCCATAGATGTCATGTCCGGGGTTAGGCCATCTTAGACTTATAGTGAGGCGTTTGAGAGAGCGCTAAGAGCATAGATTTATGTAAAGAAAGCTGCACAGATAGCCATCCCACAAGCAACACCTAGTGGACCCACACAGCCACAAACATCACATAGAGGTACAGAGGGTTCAACTAGGGGTGGTGTTGACAATAGTAAGAAGAGCTACCATTGAATAGTGAATAGGAAGAACTGGAAGGGTAAATAGAAGGTGCATAGAAAGTTTGAGACTCCCACATGCTAGAAATGTGGAAGAATTCATAAAGAAGAGTGTCGGGTTGGACAACCTGGATGTTTCAGATGTAGATAGGAGGGACATATAGCGGGGAATTGCTCTCGGGGTAATCTAGGTGTTCCCACGACTACTATAGATACCCTATTAGCTCAAACAAGGAGTGATACCAATGCCACAATTTACAATATGGTGCAGACACAGAAATATGCCAGTTCTTCAGTGGTTACTGGTGAGGTATTATTCCAGTCTACATCCTTGTATGCGTTGGTGGATTCAGGAGCCACCCACTCATTTATTTCTAGAGAGGTATTAGAAATATTAGAGTTACTTCCACATAGATTAGAGCGTTTGGTTAAGATTGAGTTACCGGATGGTGATAGTATACTCACTAATGACATTGTTTATGGGAAAAGAGTATGCATTAGTGGGCGAGAGTTGAGAGTAGAGTTGATAGTGTTTGATATGCCATATTTAGACCTGATACTTGGGATGGATTTCTTGGGTAGATTTTGTGCTGAGATAAATTGTTGTAAGAAGAAAGTCAAATTTAATATGGATAATGGTGATAGTTTCAGCTTTGGAGAGGGACACCCATGTAGCATGACGATTAGTGTAGTGAAAGCAAGAAAGATGTTGCATAAAAGGGTGTATGGGGTAAATAGCTAACGTAATAAACAGAAATACAGTAGTGGGCATAAAGATAAAAGAAATACCAGTTGTTCAGGAGTTTATGGATGTATTTCCTGAAGATTTACCACAGTTAGCCCCAAAGAGAAAGGTAGAGTTCAGTATAGAGTTGGCACCAGGCATAGCACCAATATCTAAAGCTCCACATAAAATGGCCCCAGAGAATTACTTGATAAAGGGTTTATAAGACCAAGTTATTCACCATGGGGAGCACCGATATTATTTGTAAAGAAGAAAGATGGATCGATGCTGAATAAAGTAATAATAAAGAATAAGTACCTTTTGCCACGTATAGATGATCTGTTTGATTAGTTTTCAAAGATTGACTTGAGATCGAGATATCATCAAGTGAGAGTTGCAGAGAGTGATATACCAAAGATTGCATCTAGGACTAGATATGGCCACTATGAGTTTGTAGTAATGCCTTTTGGTTTGACTAATGCACCTGCAGTATTCATGGATCTAATAAACAAGGTGTTTCCTGATTGTCTAAACAGATTCATGGTAGTTTTTATAGATGATATACTGGTGTATTCTAGGAATGAAGTAGAGCATAGAGAGCACTTGAGATTTGTGCTACAGAAGCTAAAAGAGAGATGGTTATATGCCAAATTCTCAAAGTGCGAGTTCTGGTTGAATCGGGTTGCATTTATAAGGCATGTAGTCTCAAAGGATGATATATCAGTGGATCCCACAAAGATGGAGGCAATATTAAAGTGGCAGAGGCCTATAACAGTTAAAGAGATACAAAGTTTTCTAGGATTGGCAGGGTACTACAGGAAGTTCGTTCAAAACTTTGCAAAGTTGGCTCGTCCACTCATAACACTTACAAAGAAAGAGATTTCATTCAAGTGGACAGAGTCATGTGACAAAAGTTTTCAGCAGCTAAAGAAGAGGTTGACCACTACTCTCATCTTGTCATTACCTGAGGAGGGAGTTGATTATGACATTTATGCAGACGTATCGCACCGTGGCCTTGGGGCAGTGTTGATGCAGATAGGGAAATTTATTGCATATGCCTCCAAGTAATTAAAGGATTATAAGACGAGATATCCCACTGATGATCTAGAGTTGGCAGCGATGGTTTTTGCTCTAAAGATATGGAGACACTCTGTACGGAGTTAGGTATAACATCTTCACCGACCACAAAAGGTTAAAGTATTTCTTCACTTAGGAGGAGTTGAACATGAGACATATAAGGTGGTTGGAATTGGTGAAAGATTATGATTGTGACATCAGATACCACCCGGGCAAGGCTAATGTAGTTGTAGATGCCTTGAGTAGGAAGGTTTACTTAAACAAATTTTGACACAGAGGCAGTTACAGAGAGACATCCTTCAGGAGGGTTTGGAGTTTGTGGTTAAAGGTTGTGCCATATTAGAGATCAAATCCACTCTGGTGGAGGAGATCAAAGTGAAACAAGCTTCAGACGATTTTTATAGGAAGATCTGTCAACAAATAGCAGATGGTAAGGAGATTGAGTTCAAAGTGGTGGATCGGGTACTGATGTTTAGAGACAGATGGTGTGTTCCACATGATACAAAGCTCAGAGATAGAATTTTGAGAGAGGTACATGAGACACTTTACACGACCCATCCTGGGAGTGTAAAGATGTATCAAGACCTAAAGCAGAGTTATTGGTGGAGTGGTTTGAAGAAAGATGTTGGTGGTTTCGTGAGCAAATGTTTGACTCCTCAGAAAGTAAAGACGGAGCACCAACAACCATCAGGATTGCTACAACCTCTTAACATTCCTGAATGGAAGTGGGAAGACATATCGATGGATTTCATAAATGGCCTTCCGAAAAGACAGAAGGGATATGATGCATTATGGGTAATTGTGGACAAATTGACAAAGACGACGCATTTCGTATAGATGAAGAGTTCCATTATCGAAAACTAGGTTGGACAATTGTATATAAAAGAGATAGTAAGGTTGCATGGTGTACCTAAGAGCATAGTGTCCGACAGAAGTAATAAAGAAACAATGAAGTAAGCTTAGGATCGGCAAAAAGTTATGCCAATTTGAAAAGGAAAGAGTTGGAATTTCAGGTGGGTGACAAGGTGTTTGTAAATGCTCCACTATATAAGCATGTAATGAGGTTTGGAAGAAAAGGTAAGCTGGCTCCAAGGGATATAGGTCATTTCAAGGTATTGGAAAGGATTGGAAATGTAGCATACAGACTTGCATTACAGGCAAATAGGGATCATGTTATAACATGTTCCATATCTCACTATTAGGCAAGTACATCAGTGATCCTTCACATGTATTGAGAGCAAATGAAGTGGAATTGAAGGATAGTTTGATTTATGAAAGCATCTAGTAAAGATCATAGACAGAAAGATGAAGGAACTCCGTAATAAGAGTATTCCACTTGTCAATGTGTTGTGGAGGAATCACAAAGTAGAGGAAGCTACATGGGAGATGAAGTAAAGTATGAAAGAGTGTTACCCAGACCTCTTTACATAATTTCGAGGATGAAATTCTAATAAGGAGGAGGGAATTGTAACACCCACATTCCCGTAGTAAGGGTACATAGGTAATTTCCTTTATTTAAAGTTATAAAGTATTAAGATTATAAAAGAAATTAATTATTATAGGGGTGTAAGTATTAGTAAATGAGAGTTTTTTTAAAAGAAAAGGAACTGTGGAGGGTTAATTTGATAAAGTCCCAAAACGACGTAGTTTTGTTGGAACTATATAAAGAAGGGTTAGTTTTATTGAATATAGAAATTCAGAGAACGATCGCGTAAAAGAAAACCCTCACACTTTTCTTCTTTTCTCTTTTGCATAATCCATCAATTCTAGAGGCAATTGATCATTCAATTCAAAGGAAATTCAAAGGGATTTGTAAAGGGGTTTCAAGGTAAGTGTTTACTTTCTCAAATTGTTAGTAATTGTGGATTGAAAGTTATAAACCCTAATTTAGATTTTTATTGAATTGAATGTGTTTAAAGGGTTTTCAAGGCTATTGTGGTTGAATTTTAGTGTTCAAAGATCAATTACACAGGTAAGGAGACAATTCCCTTGTATTATTAGTTGAATGTATATTGATGGGTTGTTGAATTTAGAGTTTTTCAATTTGTTATGTAGAACCTGTAACTTGTAAGTGTTTTCTGACATTCTAAAAGATTGATTTAGGATTAGGTCTCAACATACGAGTTTTATATATTTTTCTCAAGTTTCTGTAGCCTTAAGCTCAAGAATTACTTCAATCGGAGTTCTGTAGAAAACGTTATGGCTGAATTAGTAGTGTATGCTCAGGCTGTGATGGATAAATATGAATTTGTAGTGCGATTTTAATTTGGCCTTTTTAATGACTGAATTAGAAAAAGATTTTAACATAACATTTGTGGCTCTATCTCTTAGGTTTCTACAACCTTAAGAACCACCCTTATTGAAGGTCTAGGGGGGAAAGTTATTGTCAAATGACTCTAGTAAGCTCAGGTTTATAATAGCTCTGGTTAAATGAATGGTCCATTATCAGTGCATAGGTTCATAGAAACAATTTTAATAAAGCGGGAGTAAAGATTAGTCAATTGATGGGATTTTTGTAGGTTTTGGAAGGCGAAGATGAGCAGAAATAGTTTAAAATCTTCCTTCAACGCTTTTCGATCTGTTTGGCATCTAAGTGCCTAAGTCTTCAGAAATCTTAGTAATAAAGTTTCAACAGAGAATAGAGCACTCATGTTGCATTTATAGGATGTGAGTGTTGCATGCATTCATTTATTTTAACAATTGTGCACAATTACAGTTTTAAAGAAAACATGTTATTTATAGAGTTTTATAAGGAAAGAAGATGTTTTACAGAGTAAACAAAATTTTCATAGTTAAAGCATATGTGGTATAAGAGTAATAAGTTTATGTACACGACCATTGGCCCCACAGTTATGTCCCTCATCGTATTTGTGTACATAGGCTGTGACACCACAGTAACTCTCACAGGATACCACATTAAGTCCAATCGGCACAAAGTTAAAGTAAAACACAGAGTTAAAGCGAACAATTTTATTACAGTTTTAAAGTTTACAGTTTCTGTACAAAGTTAAGGTTACAGTTACAACTTATAGAGTCTTGCATAGCATGGCATACAAAGCATGATCATAAAGTTTAGATTTGTGATGGTTACAGACTCAAAGCATATTGTTAAAGAGGAACGATATAACACCGACATTGAGATGGTAGGCCAAAGCATAAAGTATAAGGCGATATAGTTCTACAGTTATAGCAAAGTGAAAGTTTACATTGATTCCTTACTGAGTGATTAGCACTCACTCCTTCATTTAATGTTTTTGCAGGTAAACAGGAGTGTGGTGGCAACGCAAGGCAATCAGAGCAGGCATGAGAGGATAGAGATAATAGTTTTCTTATAGTTTTTGTTATGTTTTGCATTATACATAGTGATGATTTTTAGTATGGATTTCGTAGAAAAAAATCTTATTTATAGATGGAAGGTTTAAATTTATTATATTTTTTAAATACTTGTTTATATATAGTTCTTAAACACAACCCGTTTTCCAGGCGTGAACTCCCTAAGTTCTCATTGTGGGATACGTAGAGGGTACCCGATTGGAAAGGGGTTTTACACCCCTCCCCAGCTAGGTATTCTTTAAGTATCCCTTGGCCATTGAGAACCTAAAGAGTGCAAATCTGGAGAATGAGTTTATTTAAGTACTATTTACATCTTAGTATATATTTTTTGGAAACCAAGTGCAACTCATATCAAAATAAAACTTCATTCTCATCATGGAATAAACATATGAATAAAATACCTTTACATAAATTGGTTTTCCCTAAATTCAAATAAGCATAATTCATAATAAGGCAAATTCCTCAAAACTATAATACTCATATAATTCAAAAACCACATTAACTTTGTAGTTTGCAAGTTGGAAATGGTAATAAACTATTTTCCAACTTCTTCCATTTTAAAACATGCATTTATAAGCTTATAAAACATTATTTTCAGCAAATCCAACCATACTTTTATAAGCCTACAAAAGAGTAAAACATCAATTTATGAAACATTTTTTAATATCACATAACCATTTCCTCATGCATGTGTAGCCCTATTGCTTTCCCAAGCCTTTGCTTCACTAATTACCTACAAAAATCTAAATTTAGGGGAATGATTGCTAGGCACTCAATAACGGTATGACCATCTATCTTCTATGACGTGTCATATTCTATCATTTCTTTTATAACTGATAACTTCATTTTCATACACGAGCACAAATATACATAACTACACAATTTGTTGTTTAACATATTATAATTTATATCACATATAAGTGCGTTTACGCCATGTATGGAATTTATGCAAAATGCATGTTATGCATATAAAAAACATTTCTTTCCTTTGTAAAATCATTTTATGTCTTCCAATCAGACTTACTAATGCATAAAATGGGAATGATGAGCTAACATTTTATTCATAACATTTTCGTTAACGTGCATGTGCACAATTTCATATAACCATTATATAAGAGCACATAGGTTCCTATAGCATTAGCCATTCATAAAGCACTTCCTTTTTTTTTTTTTTTTTTTTTTGCATAAAAAAATGTCATTTATGAATACCTCATGAGTTAATGAGTATTCTTTCTTTTAAAAAATTCATCATTTTCATTCATCAGGGCATGCAACAAGATTTTCTTTGACATGCATGAGAAGGCCTGTAACTTTTCATTTGCATGATCATTCTAATCATTACCACATGACCATTCATTTTTACCTCATGGCAATTCATTTATATTATACATTTGCATAAATAATTATAATCATATCCATTAAGGCATCATTCATAACATAATCCATAAACACATGAACGTATTCAATTCTCATCAGTAGCATGAATAAAAAAACATTTTTACAAAAGCTGGACAATGAAGTACCTTCATTTTTCTACTGATTTTGTTACCCATATACAGTTTGAAATGGGTGATGGCAAAAACATAGAAGTTTTAGATCTATGTCTTAAATTTCTAAATTTTTTTTAATCGTGTCATTTTGAGTCCTATAACTCGAGTTATGGCTATTTTTGTGTGACTTGTTCACTGTCCAACTAAACTGCTCATCTTTAACCCTTTACACTTTCTCTTTCTTTCAATCAATTTACACCAAAAACACTTTCTTTCCTATTTCTATTCTCTATATACATGAAATTATAGGTCATAGGAACCTCTTACCTATGATTTCCAAAATTAAAGATTGAACAAATAATTATCTTTATCATTCTTCATCTTAGCCAACAACAAAACTTCATCAAGCATGCAATTTTTACATTTTATTTTTAAAAGGAGTTTCCCCTTACCTTGTAGCCAAGAACACCAAGCTTTGCCCAACTATTACACCTTTACCTTCTCTACCTTGCCTTGAGTGAAATAAACCCCAAATCTTGCTCCTTCGCACCAACTAATGCAAATCCCCTAAAAAGATTGAAGAAAGTAAACTTGAAAATGGTGTTTTTGGATGGAAAGATGAAATTTGGAAAAGATGGAGCTTTCTCTTTAGGGCTGAACGAAATCTCCTCTTAAAATCAAATATTTTTTATTTAATTGGCTAAGAAAAAGTAAGTGAAAGGCTTGTTAGGAATTGTTTCCTCTTATAAGGGTATTTTGGTCTTTTTGCCATGAAACATAATCATTTACTTTATTTAATGTTGTTTGACTTATTCTTTAAACTTTATAATCATACTTATCCACTAGTAAAATAACTAAATTGCCCTTGATGCACTTTTATGGATTATATGTGCATACTAACCCATGTGAAAAGACCACTTTGCCCTTTATTACACTTTATGCAATTTAACACTTTCATGACAGTAGGAAAACTATATTAACCCCAATTTCTTATTGTCCTTCTTATTTCACCTTAAATCACATTTCACAATTCCATTTCTTAGTAGTACCAAATGACTATTTTGCCCTCCCATGAAATTTCTATTTAAAGTTTAAATTACATACCTTGAAATATTAGGGCGAGTTTGTGGGGATTACATTGAACGAGTATGCTTTACAATTTGGCAGATTTCATATTGAAATAATGATGAATTTTTTTTTGACTAATAAAGGAAACAACCTTTTCATATAAGAAAAACTAGGATGACCTAATCTTCTATGCCATAACATTATTTCGAAATTACCATAAACAGAGGCATAATTTCTATAGTTTGATTATTCTCATTAGCTTTCTCATCAGCTTTCTCATCAAAGTAGTAGAGTCTTCCTTCTTCTTTAGCATTGCCAATAATCCTCCCTGAGAGTAAGTCTTGAAATTCAAAGTGAGAAGAAAAGAATTTAGCCACACATTTTAAGTCTTTGGTTAGTGTTCTAATGGATAATAGATTACAAGACATGTTAGGTGTATGAAAGACAAAATTTTTACAAAGATTTCTTGAGATTTGAACTAATCCTTTACCAGCTACATTTGACAAGGAACCATTTGTTTTTTTGACCTTAAGATTACCATAACATGGACTATAAGACACAAAACACATATAAGTTATCTGACATGTGATCCAAGGCTCCTGAATCTATAATCCAAGGTATGTTTGTTCCCAAACTAGTATGCAAAGTTGTAAGGAAATTACTCATCTCAGCAAATGAACATGAATGACTTGTAGAACCAGAACTGGACTAACTAAACAATTCATGTAGGTGTTCTAACTACTCTTTGCTGAATGGTAGATGGCTTGGATAATCCTCAATTTTCAGAGATGTATTTTCCTCTACATCAACATGAAATCCCCTGCCACCAGGTTTATTTGTCTTTCAATTTGATGGTCTGCCATGTAGTTTCCAACATGTTACCTTAGTATTCTTTGGCCGATGATAATATTCACACAAGATTTTCTCTCATCTTCTCAACAGTTTTGATCTCCATTAGGATTGGTATGTTTCTCCCAACCCTTAAAAACAAGCGTTGAGGATTCTTATGATGGATGTGTACCTAGACAGCTGGTCCTGCTAAATCTCCCATCATCACTTTCCTCCTGCTTTCTTCTCTTCGTACTTTTACAAACATTTCACAAATAGAAGGTAAAGATTCGTTTCCCAAAACCCTACCTCTTACTTCATCTAGTTCCTTATTCAAGCATGCAAGGAACTCAAACACTCTCTCCTTTTCCAACATCTTATTGTACTTCATATTGTCTTGAGTGCAACTCCAATCTGCCTCATAGAACAAATCCAACTCTTTCCACAACTTAGCAAATACACTATAATATCGGGTTACAAACATGTTACCTTGTTTGGTCTCTCTAAACCTTGATTTTATCTCAAATATTTTTGCTAAATTCCCCCTGTCTGAATATGTTTCTTATGCTCTTTTCCAAATATCTTTTACAATGAGAAAAAAGAATAGAGTCGGCCAATCTCCTACTCCATGGAATTGATCAACCAGGCCATTACTATACTGTTGTCAGCATCCCACTTCTCATATGCTGGATCATCTTCCTTCGAAGCTTTGACTGCTCTAGTAAAGTAACCCAACTTTTCTCTACCTCGAACCATCAAGTTCATAGCTTGAGACCATGGGATGTATTTTTTTCCATTCAATTTGTGAACACTAATTTGAATGGAATTATTATGACTCATGTTTGTCCATATATCAGATCTGAAAAAGAAACATGTTAATCAGATGGTGACTTAGGCTTCTACCCTGCCTACCAACAGTCATGACTATTTTAACCATCAAATTACTATGACCATAGGAACTTGGCTCTGATATCATGAAAATAGAGAAAAAAAAACTTATTCACTCTTATTCACTTGAATAAATACATATCACACATCTCTAGCTATAGACTAACTCTAGATATCTTGATAGCCCAAAGTTAGGATTATCTTAACTTTTAAATTTTAAAACTAGATAATGCGTAGATAACTCCTAAGTTTTCACATTCTAATCTTAGGAGTTCAATAGTTTGGGTACTAATGAAATTATGGGTGCTTCCCGAATCCACTAGCACTACCATTGATTGATAAGAGATACTTCCCAAAACTCACATGGTTTTTCGTGTTTGTACCCAACCAATAGCATGTAGTGAGATTCCAAGGGTTTCATTCATGTTGAATTCTTCATCACCATTCTCAATCTCAATTTCTACGTCATCTTCATTGTCCACCCAACTTGCTTGAATCATGAATAGCCTTTTACACGCATGACTGGGACCAAACTTGTCATCACTCCAAAAACCCTTTTCTCCTCGTTTCTATCAATTCTTCTGAAGTCATTTTCTTAATAATCGATTGTTGAATTATTTTTGGAACACCAAGTGTTGTCCTTGTTTGGGATCAACCGTTCAAACAACTATAGGAGATTTTTTTTATAATCCATTTCCATTGATTCATATAAGCTTGTCACACCTATTGCCATGGTTTAATAAGTTCACCAAAAATAATCCACAAACTAGTTAGGACCATACCTTTCCTTAAGCTCATCCCATGAAACATACACCAATTCTTGTTTAATCAACTGAAACCAAAATTACTCATCTTCTTCTAGATGGAAATACGGTAATGATACTAGATCAAGGGCTAGAATTTCATGAATTTGAAAGTATTGCTTAGCTTTAAAACCCAGCTTGTTGGATATTATTTACCGTCATACCTTGGAAAATCTAGCTTCACAGTTTTAGGCAAGAAAAAACTCAATTCTGGTTGGTTTTGTCGACCCTCATTTCGTGGAACCTGAGGGGTGGAGCTTTCTCCTATTTCATGCATTTTTTTTTCCCATATGGTGCTCTCTTTTAACACTTGGCCGATCAAACATCTCAATAACTTGACATAATAATTCCTTTTGGCTATTGACTATCGATTCTAAAGTTTTCTTCATTTGTTCCACCTGTAGCTCAAGTCGTTCCAAGCCTAGCTCTGAAACCAAACTGATACGAACTGAATTTTCTCGCTTCAAAATTAATTAGTGTTAGAGTATGTGACTCTTTGTAAATCGTGTTAATATTAATAAAAGGGAATTTTCTACATCGTGCAATTCGTATTTAATTATATGTTGTGATGTATGTCATTAGAATGGTAGAGCCGTGACGAGGGTTTCTAGTGTTTAAAATCTCGACAGTAAGGACCTTATGAGCACATGTGGTGGCCATTCTAAAAATGTCCATAGCCCTAGTATTATTCTGACAAAGTGCACAGATAATACGGTAAGGTTATCATCATGTTGAATGATCTTGTCAAAAGGTAGTGACAGATCTCACTTGTCAAGGTTGTTTGGTGACGACCTGGTGCGACACATGGGTGCTTGCTTTATAAGCAAGTTCATTGGACTGACCCACTAAAGGATTCCATATAGATGGTAACCACAGTGTCTATGGAAAAGTCCTCTAACGAATGGTGATGCATGTGATCCTTAGACTTGAGATCACCGGAGCATCATGTATAATTATTGGTGTGATTTAATGCTAGCCTAACGTAATCCTATGTAGGGTTATTAATGCGGTGGCGATTGGTTACACTGAGAAGTATACTATGACTATGGTGGATCAACAAATGATTCATCACTCCTAGGTACATGAAAATTTATCTCGGAGAGTAATTTGGTAAATGACAATGACCTCAAATCTGTGGCCATAATGAGATTGAGTTGTAACTCAAATCCAATTTTACTTGGTCATTGATCTGGTAACCGAATATGAAAATGTCAAGGCGTTATATATTGAAGTTGATATTATTTCTATACTTCAAACCTTGATGAGATAAAAGATGATGAAATGATTGAATTGAACGGTAACTATACTATTGAAAGGTTGCGTTTTTTATGAATCTTTATTTATTGGGTAACCATGACGCTTTGCTAGAGGCCAATCTTGGTATGTGTACAGAGAGTTAATTAGTTGATTCTAAATTGCGATTCTATTCACTGCCAATATAATAAAGAGCCTATGGGTCACACACATAAAAGGTAGTTTGATGAGAATGATGATAGAAGGGTAATTTCGTCTTTTAGACGAAAAAGGATATTTTTGGTAATTTTGCTGTACAATAAATTCGTTGAGGCTGTTGCCTAAATTCAATATTTATATTGAATTAAATTTGGCAAAATTATGTGGCATATTGATATTAATTTAATTATTGATATTTAATATGTGTATATATATTTATATATTTAATTTAATTACACACACACACACACACACACATATATATATATATATAATATAATATAATATAATATTATTATCATTTGTATTATAATAAAT
>WYDK02042191.1:0-16300 GCA_009867345.2 Toxicodendron radicans | reverse complement strand
CCCCCCCCTTTAAGGGATTTTCTTCGCCTCCCACACAACTCAAACCCAAGACCAAGGGGCTAAAGTCAATTAGGGAGCATGGTGTCTAAGGGATTTTCTTCGCCTCCCACACAACTCAAACCCAAGACCAAGGGGCTAAAGTCAATTAGGGAGCATGGTGTGTACCGGGGAGGGGGGAACAGTACTTAGTTAGTGCTAACGGCCGAGGCCGTTACACTAACGCCCCTCCAAGCTTCCATTTCCATGTAATTTACACCACAAAATTAAATGAATTAACTTTAAACAATTCACTCCGTGACACGGGGAGTCACAATGGACATCGTTGGAAAGTTACCAACCGTACCTGACCAACTAGTCTTCATGCTCGCTATCATCGACTACTTCACCAAGTGGATTTAAGCTGAAGCTTTCGCCCTAGTCTAAGACTGAGAGGTGAAGAGCTTTGTCTGGAAAAAACATCATATGTCGATTTGGCTTTTCAAATGAGATAGCCACTGACAATGGATCCCAATTCATCAGCTCGGGGTTCCAAGACTTCTATAGAGAATGGAGGATCAAGTTGAACTTCTCAACCCCTCGTTACCCACAAGAAAATGGTCAAAGCTGAGTCATCTAATAAGACCATCATCCAAACATTAAAGAAGCACCTTTAGAAGGCCAAGTGTCCATGGGCCGATAAGTTACCTGGAGTTTTATGGTCCTATCTCACATCGACTCGAACATCAACCAGAGAGACCCTCTTTTCTTTAGCCTATGGATCATAAGCAGTTATATCGACCGAATTTAGCATCCCATCGATCGGACATCAATGTCTTCATGAGGACACCAATGAGTAGTAACTCCAACACAACTTGGACACAATCGACAAACTCTGAGATCAAGTGTCACTTCGGATTGCTACCTATCAACAACAGATCATCAAACACTACAACAAGAATATCCGAGCAAGAGCTTTCAAAGAGGGAGACTGGGTACTCTGCCAAGTCTTCCAAAACGCAAAGGAGATAAGAGCGGGCAAGCTTAGCCCCACCTGGGAGGGTTCATACAAGAACACCAAGGTGACATGTCATAGAGCCTACAAGTTGTAACCATCTGAAGGCCGAGACATCCATTGTAATACCCACATCAAGGTGCGTAGCTATATTACACTCCCATACCCTTAGTTGGCTTAATTTTGAATTGCCTTGGAAGATTTTATAGAAGCAAGTGACTTGTAGAACCCTAGCCATTCTACAACATGAATACCGCCACCCACCTCTCCCATTCTCTCAATTTCTTCACAAGCTTTCAAAGCAAATCAAGAAAAGATGAATTAGAACTTGTAGAATTTTTAATCCTAAGGCTTCCTAAGGTAAGATCTAAGTTCCTAAGTGCATTTTAATGTTTTAAAACTTGAATTCTCATGATTTCTTGCATGATTTAGATTGAAGAAAATGAGTACTTGAATCAAAGAGTTATAGAGCAAAAGTAGAACAACTTTAAGGTAAGTAAACCAATCCTAAGCTTGATTTGTGTAAAGAATTGATATTGGATGAATTTCATGTGAATTATTCTAAGTTGTATGATCAGAATTATTGGATATTTGATTGATTAAATGGTTAAGAATGATGTATATCCTTTGGTTGTGTTGTGGATTGTATGATGATGGTATTGGGTTGGAGAAAGTGTTAAAATTTAGTTGATGGCCATGGAAGGGAAAATCGGCCAAGGTAGATTTTGTGACCTTGATGAGATTTTGTTGGCTTGTTTGATGAGAGGTCAATGGTGTTAGTATGTTTGGACTTATTTTATGTTATGGAAGAAAGTGAATTGAGAAGAAAGTTTGAGAAAAGATGAAAATTGGAGGTATGAAGTGTTAATATGCAAGTGTAGAAATTTTGTGTAAGAATGCACATGGTCTTGCTATATTTTGAATTATCATTGAATATGGATGTAGAATGATACTAATGATTGATTCATATATGAATGAACTTAATTATATTTTCTATGAAGTTAATTATGTTTTGAGATTAGTTTGAATGAATGTTTGTATAAGTATGACCAATGGATGTGAATGTGAATTTCCTTGATTTTAAAAAGTGTTAGAAAGAACTTAATTGTGAGATGATTTTATTTTATGACATGCCATATTAGATTATTATACTTGCATATTTGAGAATAGAAAGAAAAAGTCAGAATTAGGTTTATGGTGCATTCATGATGCATGCATGATACATATTATGCATGTAAACCTAATATATGTATAAATTAAGAAGAACATTAAGAAAAGAAAAGAAAAGAAAATAAATTTATTTAAAACATGAGCAAGATGTACTAAAATTGATGAAAGAATATAATTGTGACAGGTCACTAATTTGAGAAGATATTAAAGAGATAAAATAAAAGGTTGTTGCAATGAGGAACCTGTGAGGGTTGCTATATGAGGCCATGGGGTCTATAGAGAGAATAACCTAAATGCACATTGCCTTAAGTGAGTGGCACCAGAAAAGAAATAAATTTGTACAGTTCGTTAGAGTGCATGTGGATGAGAACTGTACCTAGAAAGAATTAAAAATTGCTCACATGGCCAAGGTTCCAAATCCATGCCTTAACCTAGCCCGATCGACAAGAGAATAAGAAAAAAATAATAAGAAAAGAAAGAAAGAATAGAAAGAAAGAATGGAATGAAGAACGAAATGAGAATCAGAAATAGAAACAGAAAATAAGAGAAATATAAAGAGAAAAGAAAAGTTATTTATCTTGCTCATGTATTTTATTATGTGCATTAACATAATTTCATATATCATGATACATGCATTGATAGAGAATTTATGGGTATGCATATATACTTAGAATTATATACATTGTGTATGTTGAGAAATAGTATGCACGTTGAGAAATAGTGAGTTGTCACTTTTATGTGATGAGAAATGATGGAATTAATCCGAAATAGAAAGGAAATAAGAAAAGAAAAGAATAGAAAATAAAAAAAAGAACATTGCTTTAGAAAAGCTTGATTATCTTTGATTATATGTTATGTTATGCACCATGTTTAGAATTACATGTGAGTGCAATTATATTCACTAGTAATTATGCCTTAGAAAGAAAGAGAAATCCAAATAGAATAGAACGAAATGAAAAAGAATAGAAATGAAAAATAGAAAGTTTTCTTTAGCTTGCTCATGTGTTATGCTTTATGCATGAATTAGAAATATATGTGTGGAAAGTTATGTTATTAGCATCTCCGTCTTTCAACGTTGAGAAACAGTAGAAATTGTAAGAAAATGAGAAATTGAGAAATAGTCAAATTTATAAGAAAATGAGAAATTGAGAAATTTAGAGACTGCAGAGAGCACAAGAAAATGAGAAGTGAGAAAAGAAGAATGAGAAAATAGTTAATGGAGAAGAATTATAAGGGTAGTTTAGTTTACTTACTGAGAAATTAGTGCTAACTCTGTTATTTTTAATATTTTTGTAGGTACTAGATGATTTTGCAGTCGGATGGTCGTTGACTGACGAGGGATTTTGGAGGCACTATCTGAAGAACTAAACTTTTGTTATATGTGTATTCATAAGAAATTTTATGTAAATATATGTATGAGTATATTTTTATATATGGTTGATGTTTTAAACTTCGACTAAACCCGTAAAGAAAGAGTTTATACTCAAGTAAATTTTTATAAGTCATACATATATGAGTATATATGAGTATATTTTTAATTAAAAAGAGGAAACTATTTTTATATTTTAACTTAGTTTCCCTAAAGATTTCCTAGCTAGAAAGAATATTACATCCATAACAGTTAGAACGTTGTCCATCTAAAACGTTATCGATTTTGAAGAAGACATCATCAACCGGACATCACCTACAATAATAGATGATGGAGTGGGCTTGTCCACTCCCCCCAACTCTCTACGAGTCTTCTTCGCCCCAGGGAAAGACTTATGTTATTTTTTATGTTATTTTTTCACCAAATCATTACTGAAGTCAAGGTATATTCAGTATATACATTCTATATCAATACAATATACGCCTCAAGGGCTATAAGGGTCAAACCCCTAACATATGCAAGCAATAAACACAATCAGTATGGAAAAGAGATAGTCAAATATATAAATGGTCTACACCTCGAAGGGCTACAGAGGGTCCAACCCTTTTCTATTGCAAAGTAAAAGTCACATCCACTAAGTACGGGGGCAACATGCCTCAGGAAATAACAAAAGATAAACTAAGTATAAGCCTAATGCTTAATGAGATCTGAGTCATCCACCAGCACATCATCATTCATCGAATCCACCCCCATCCTAGTCCTTGACTCAATCGACCCTCCGTCAAGATCACCTTGGGTCACCGGCTAGTCCTCTACAAGCTCGAGGATCTGGTCATCGTCTCATACTTATGGGTTTCCTCTGTTCGACCCTCTAACTTAGTCTTCATTTGGCGCCAGAGATCAATGCCACCATCTGGATCACATTCGTAAGTTGGCCGACCTTGTACTCCATCATTAGGGCAGCCTGAGCTTTTACCATCACCTCGATAACAACAAACTCAAGGCAGGCAAACAAGTTTGCACTCTCTTTCTTCTCCGCCTCCAGTTTAGCCTCAGAAACCTTCACCACAACTTTCATTTCTTCACTCTTGGCCTTCCACTCCTTCTCCTTCATCGTCGCTTTGGCTGCCTGTTTTCTACGTAAAGCGTTGGTGTTGACTAGGTCTTGGTTCTATTTCTCCTGAGCAACGACAGTTTCCCTGAGGAACAAACTGCTCGTGAGAACACGCACAACGAACAATTGATAAGGATAATGCAAACACTTAGAATTGATTAGCAGCAAAGTTATACATACTTGCAGGGCTTAGACATGCCCCAGTCAGCTGCTTGATGTTTCCTAACTTGCCAAGTAGATGATTGTCTTCAAGAAACAGAAGTGAATGGGTGAGATCGCCCATAGAAGATGCATCCGAATATATCGAAACCGATGCAGGAACGGTGAAAGTATGCGTCCTCCCCTCCTCATCCAGAACCATCCTGGACAAACCAACTCCAGCTGTCTGCATTTGGCTCAAACCTGGAGGGTCGACTAGTCCATCCACAATAAGATCCACGACCACTTCGGGAGCCCTCTTCCATTTCGCCATCACTTCCTTTGGGTAAGACAACTTGAATCCACCCTTTATCAGGTACACTGCAAGTGTCAACTCTTTTAAGGTTAGAGGATTCAAAAGACTCTCTCCAAATAATATATGATTGGAGTACCGAACCATTAATATATGCCATACATGCTTTAAGGGAGGAATGGGTGTACCTTGTTAGATCTCCTCAACGTTCGCCCACAAATGACTTCTCTCGAACTCATCTAGGACAAAAACCTCCTCCAATCACTCTCTTCTTGAGAGATTCCAAGTAATTTCCTCGTCTGCACTTCAAGTCGATCACCACTTTGCCCGACTCAATTGTAAGTGAAATCTGCATAAGACCAAGTAAATGAGATTCAATCATCAAACTGGTAAAGCTAGTCAATAAAGCACTCACTCGTTGCCTTCCAATATGAAGGGATCTCTTCGGCACCGCTCAGTCCAAACACCAAATCGCTCCTAAGGAAGAAGTAGGAATCATTCCATTTCTTGTCACTTGACCTCAAGCATGTCACTATGTGCACTCAGTCATGCTTCAAGCTTATCTGGTAGTGACCCTTCTCCTTGTCATGCTCTCTCAAGAAGAGTAGATGTATAGCACGCTAAACCGCACACTTAGAATATCAAGTGATAAGAGTAATCGCCGCCCATTCGATATCAGCTAGGTCGGGGCAATCATAAAATGTTCCAACACCTCATGGACCAGTCTTGGAAGTGGCACCCTCAACCCATCATAAAAAAAATGCTCGTACATACTCACCTAGCCAAGGATGTCCCAATCGACCTTCTCATTGGCCTTTGGCACCCGGATTCGAACTGTCTCTGGAAATTTGTACATATACCTTAGGCTTCACACGTCATCCTTCACCAGGATCGATCTCAAGTTTATAGCGAGTATTTCCCCCCGATTGGCTCGGTTCGTCATCACCGGAGCTTTCATTGGTGGAAGCCTCACCATAAGAATTTGGCCCATCATCACCGTCTGGCTCGACCCGACTCTGATCCACTTTATCATCAGGTAGGATCACCACATCCACTCCTTGATGATGAATTCTTGGAAAGTTCACTCATACTTAGTGATTTTAAGGGTATTTTGTGTGGACATTAGGTTTAATTGGTTAATTTTACTTAATTTATGTATCTCTTTTATTTTCAAGAATCACGGGTATGTTTTGTATATTTTAAGGTATTTAGGTGCTGAAAAATGACGAATTCAAGCATGCATGTTGAAGAGTAAGGAATCAGAATCAGAATCATGTAGGAAGAAACGGTTCAAGAATCGGAGCTCAAACGAAGAAGTTAGGAAGTTTTGAAGTTTGTTCACCGTAGCGGAACTATTCATGAGCAGAAGCGGAACTATTCCAGCCACAACATGAAAAGATTGCAAAACCTGTCGCGGCGCAATGTAGGAATTTTGTGATCCATATTTTTCAGCTTGAACATGCTTCACTAAAACAAGCGTAACTTGATTCTAAAGCTAAGAGAGAGGGATAAAACATTTATGTTTTGGTAATGACCCAGTTCAACCTATAAGATGGCTAAAAATTGGTTCTAAAGTTACGTTAGTGCATAGAAGACAAGCAACTCGTAAAGAAAAGGAAAATTATGACTTTTCCAACTCCGACTTGTCTTGTTTTATTTCGAAAACACCCTTAGTGACCTAAAACTATAAATAGGCTTTTGTAAAGTTATGTATGTTGATTTTTTAGGGTCTAGAGAAGAGTTTTGGGAGAAGTTTTAGTTTGGGGGTGTTAAATGGTTTTTAGAAAAAAAAAAAAAAAGGGGGTTTGACTTGCTTTCTAAGATTTTGATGGTTGTTAGTGTTCTATGAATTTTTGGGTCTTTAAGGAGAAAACCCTAAGATAACTAGGTTATTCGCTCGACTCGCCCTGGTGTTTTGCTATTGAGCTAAGGAAGATGCAAGATGCAGAGATAATATAAAAGGTTTTGCTTCAAATTTCCCACTCGGTCTATTGACACCGAGCTGAGTGGATAGGATTACATTTGAGGTGTGAAGTAAATTTTTCTACTCAGTCCACTAATATCGAGCCAAGTGAAGAGTATCATTAATGTGGTATGGTGCAATTAAAGTCATCTACTCTGTCTACTTATACCGAGTCGAGTGGAATGTGTTCTTTTAAGGTGCGGTGCCAAGGACCTTGCCAACCTTTCTGCTCGGTCATAGTTGGACAAGGCGAGCGGGAATAAAGTTCTGCAGTGGTTCTTGGTGTAAGTTTTCATGACTTGAACATTCTTTTGGTCTCTATCGACCGAGTCGATTGATAGTCTTTAGCTAGGCGAGACTTTTTCTGGATTTTAGTGATTCTGGTATGTTGATCCGAACTATGTGGTAGGACATGGCATATGGCAATGAATATGAGGATGCGCCAACCATAATTGTGAGGACCAAAGGTACGCCAGTTGGGAGTAAGACTATGGAACTGGTGGCACTTTCTGATAAGGGAGTGGATCAAAGTCGGAGTGAGCCAGGCAGTAATAAGGAGCCAGAATCTAATGTTGAGGCATCAATCCTAGTGGGCGACGTATGGCCTCTAAGGTATATGTACAAATTTCCAAAAACGGTCTGAATTCGGGTGTCGAGGGCTAATGAGAGGGTCGATTGGGACATCTTCTGTTGGGTGAATATGTACGAGCAACCTTTTATGATGGGTTAAGACTGCCACTTCCAAGACTTGTTCGCGAGGTGTTGCACCACTTCATAATCGCCTCGACCCAACTAATGTCGAATGGGTGAAGGTTACTTTTATCACTTGAGATTGTAAGTGTGTGGTTTAGCATGTCATATGGGTTTCATGATTTGCTCTACTCTTACCCCTTGAGAGAGCATGGCAAGGATATGGGCCACTATCAGATCAGTTTGAGGCAAGACCGGTAGCACATAGTGACTTGCCTACAGTCGAGTGATAAGAAGTGGAATGACTCTTACTTTTTCCTTTAAAAAAACTTGGTGTTCAGGCCGAGTGGTGCTGGAGAGATCCCCACATACTAGAAGGCAATGAGTGAGTACTTTATTACTTGCCATATCATTTTGTTTACTGAATCGCATTTGCTTTGTCTTATGTAGATTTGACCTATAACAAAGCCAGGCAAAATAGTGATCGACTTGATGTGTGGAGGAAGAAATTACTAGAAATCCCTCCTAAGAAGTGTCATTAGAGAAGGCTATTGTCTAAGCCGAGTCTTAGAGGAAGTCACTTACGGGCAAAAACCTATAGGAGATCCAACGAGGTACATCAATTCCTTTTTTTAAGCAAGTATGACATACATTGATGGTTCAATACTCTAATCATCTGTTGTTTGGAGAGAGTATTGTGAACTCTCTAACTCCGAAAGAGTTGGAACTTGTAGAAGATTTGATGAAGGGTGGATTCAAACTACTTGACCCGAAGGAGGTTCTTACATGGCTAGATGGTCTTGTTCTGCCCCGTTGGCCGAATGAGTCTGTAATTGCTATGAGGTAGTGGGCTTTGGCTTAAAGGCGTTCTGGTAGCAATCTCTGGAAGCTGTCTAATCTCTTCTTATTTCTTTCACTCCCCACTTGGTAGGGAACCAAATGATTTGATGGACGCTAGATCAGACGACTCACACACTATGGATCCATGGTCATCCAAGTATGACATTGTATGGAGACGAGTTGTTGATGATCATGAAGGTTTTCTGGAAGTTGACTTCACTTGTGTAAACAAGGAGAGTTATTTCTCCGATGGTATATTGTTGCTCGGAATTGAACCTGATGAGTATAATAGATCATTGTTGATATTCACCTCATCTATACCTATCTCTTTTAGAGCGGTGAAGAGCAAGATGTTGGTTGAGGACCCCTTCATCAATAAGGATTCTCTTGACTAAGATGTTTGCGATCTGTAGGGAGATGTCCAGGGAGTCACAGTAAGGGTTTACAAGGGCCATGAACTCATTATCCACAAAGCTAATGGTCAGGTTGGTTGGTGTTTGCGATGGTTGTGGAGAGGAGCAAGCTTCTGGGTTGATCGCGGCTCGAGCATGCTGCGTGGCAGATGAATAGCTCAGCACACTTACCTCAAACCCGCCTGAGATAACCTTACACGTCTCACTCGGTACCAATTCCTTTGGTGGTGGTGTGACTAGGACAACCTTGATTTCTAAGGGTAGCTTTCCCTTTGTCGCTTAGGAGGTTGCAAAGGTGGCCCCTCTTGAGCAACTCATCCACCTCAAAACGAAGGGTTATACAATCGGTGATGTTGTGGACATGATCACTGTGGAACTCATACCACTTGGACATGTATTTCTTCGTTCCAGTGTCTCTAGGTTTGGTAGGCCATTTGACAAAGTTTCACATGCCTTTCAAGATTGCTACTGGTTTAATCGGTGCAATCGACATGTTATACTTAAGCATCCTGAAGTGGGTTAGTGGCGTTGACGCTTTCTCGTCAAACTGATTTGATGGACGAGCCAAAGGGTATTTGTTGTCTCAGCTCGAACTTCCTCTGGTGGAAGTTGGGTAAGGTTAGTTTTGGTAAGAGTTTTGTCTATTAGACTGCTTGGATCACCAGTCATCATAAGTAAGTTCCTTCGACCTATAAGCTTCATCTTCCTCCCACCTTCCATGCTCAAGGCATCATATCGTCCATTGTGTTACAGTTGAACTTGGTGAGTTCTTTGTAAAGCTCTTCATTAGGTAGAAGACCTTTCCTAAAAGCATCCACAGTCGTCTCTTGATTGAAATTAGGGATGGATACCTTTTCTCAATTGAAACGTCCAAAGTATTCCCTCAATGGCTCACCCTGACGATGTCGCACTCAGTATAGATCGTCGGATAGCTTCTCCAACTTCTTAAAACTTGCAAAGTGCTCAATGGATGTGTTTGTGAGTTGAGTGAATGAGGAGATAGAGTTGTTGGGGAGGTTGGTGTACCATTGGAGAGTTGGTCCGGTTAGGCTAGAGTTGAAACTCTTACACATACAAGTTTCTCAAAGGTCTCGAGGTATGGCGACTGCTAACATCCTCTGCTTGTACGATGCTATGTGATCATCAGGGTCGGTGGTACCATCGTAGGGCTTCATGTTTGAAAGGTGAACTTATGCGGCATCTCAACAAGGTGAGTTGGCATAACTCTCAGGTTCACTCTTCTTGAGTAGGATGGGAGCTTTAAGGATACGTTGGATCATAGCCTCCAACTCGGATAGTCGTCTGGCTAGGGCTTGCTCTAAGGGTGAGGTGATGAGTGTGTTTAGGCTAATGTTTGGCTTTGTGATGCAGTTTCTGTTGTGTGTGGCCGAGCTAAGCTGAGCCGAGCCAAGCTGAGCCGAGCCGAGCCGAGCTGAGCCAAGTGATGGGTGGTCGAACCGAGAGAGACCGACTGGTGGAAGGGACCAGTTGATATGCTTTGGAGATGTGTTTGAGGGAAGGTTAAATGCATGCTTAGTTGGTATTGTGGAAGTAGGGTTGTCTGGATGAGTGGGTTGGTGACCAAAGGGTTGATGGGTTGAATCGACTCAGCTAAGGGTGTGATAGTGGTTAGATGTGTTAGTGTAGGTGCCCTAGAGCCAATCTAGTTGTAATTGACTCTTTGTAAAAATATATTAATAATAAAAGGCTTTTCTATATCATACACGATGTACATACGATTGTATAAATGATATATGTCCATAGAGCGGTTAAATCATGGCGATTGTATCAAGTGCTTAAAATCTTGATAGTGAGGAACCTTACGATCATAAATGATGACCATTCTAAAAGTGTCTGTAGCCTCTGTATTATTCTAAATTAAGGGCATAGATAATATGGTAAGGCTATCATCATGTTGAACGACCTAGTCAAAAGAGAGTGACATATCTCACTTGTCAAGGTTATTTGGTGATAACCGATACATGGGTGTTTGCTTTATGAGCAAGTCCACTAGACTGACCCGCCAGAGGATTCCACATAGATGGTAACCCTGAGTGTCTGTGGAATAAATCTTCTAACGAATGGTGGTGCATGTGATCCTTAGACTTGAGATCACCAGAGCGTCGTGTATGAACATTGATATGGTTTGACGCTGGCGTAACGTAATTCTATTTAGGGTTATCAATACGGTGGTGATTGGCTATTCCGAGAAGCATATTATGGCTATGGTAGATCGACAAATGATTTGTCACTTCTGGGTACTAGAGAAGTTATCTCGACGAGGTATTTGATGAATGACATTGACCAAAAATCTATGGCCATGGTGGAAATGAGTTATAGTTCATTTAGTCGTTAGTCCTCTAATCGAATACGAATATGTCAAGGTAACGAATTGAAGTTGACATTATTTCTGTACTCCAAACCTTGATAAGATAACATATGACGAAAGGATTTGATTGCACGGTAACCATATCGTTGTCAGGTGGCTATTTCATTGAATCTGAATCTCTCAGGTGGTCATGATACCTTGCTAGAGGTCAATTTTGGTTTGTGTATGGTGAGTCAATTAAATTGGGTATTAATCGCGATACCATATGCTGCCGGTACGATAAGGAGCCTACATGTTACACACATAGAAAACAATTTAAGAATTAAATAAAGAAAATGATATATTCGTCATTATGATGAAAATGGTATTTTGGTAATTTCACAATGCAATTAAATTTGTTGAGGTCGATGCCCAAATTTAATTATGAAATTAAATTAGTGAAATTGCAAATATTTAAATATATTGGGTGATGTATTTAAATGAATTAAATTATTAATTTTATTAATGGTTAATATAATTTATATTCAATATATATTATATTAATTGAATTAATGAAATAATAATAAAATCTTAAAATAACAAAGGGAGAGTGTTTGGATACAAGCTTTGGGCCAACCTTGGGTGAATTAGGGTTTTGGGTCACACTATATAAGTGTGGCCAAATTCATTATTTATATAACATACTCATTTGTTACTTAACAATTAAGAAAAGAAAAACCCTAACTCTCACATTCTCTCCCACACGCCCCACCCTTTTCTTGGGAAGAAATTTTCATTTCTTCAATTCTTAATCCCTTACTCTTAATCTAGCAAATTAAAGTTTGGGTATTCGTTATTGTTTTTGTGTGGATCACCATGAGTTCAATTCTAGCCTTGAATTGAAGCGAAATCAAAACGTTCAACCTTGAAGGAGCCATCCATGGAGGTATATTAATATGAAATTTTAACTCTTATTTAATATATCTTGATAAAATTGGCATAATCAACTTGTAAGGATCATGGGTCTTGGTTATCGGATCTCAAATTTTTAATTTTTGATGCATTCTAATCAATTCCATAACCTAACAGGATGAGGATGTGATTAGCTTGCGTGCTCTTCATGCATAGGTGTCACAAGAGATTGCATCAGTGAAACTGAAACCTGGTACCTTTTGGGTGGTTGTCTTTGAGTGAAGTCAAGAGAGTAGAACTGGTTAAACCTCTCTTGGGGAACTTGGTTTTACGTCCGGATGGCTGTGTTCTCTACCTCCAAGGCCTTGAACTTCTCAGCATTGTTTTGGATAAGTATGGAAAGGGTGGCGATCTGAGCCGTAACATTAGGTGTGGGGCATCAATTTCTCCAATCATGATGGTTGAACGGAGTGAAAGTCAGATGATTGTTAGGGCCCCACGGTGGGCACCAAATTGTAGATGCTGAAATCTACGGTCGAGTGATCTGATGAGGTTGAGGCCACTGATGATCTGGTAGACCTGCAAAGACAAAGAAATGGAACATGAAGCTCATGGGGGACACGGGTGTGGTGTTTGCCATAGGCACTCCGAAGCTCAAGTCAGCAAGGTTGAAGGCTTTATTTAGTAAGGGCTGAGAGCGGGAAGAGTTTACAGTGATGATGTGGCCAGGGCAAGTTTAGTAAGTTGCTGGAGCATAACTTTATGGAGGCAAAAAGTGGTGAAGTTAGTCGGAACTAAGCTTCACGGCGAAAAAATGCGGTGATTCTTGGGAGCAAAAGCTTGGAGAGGCTATTTGTGAATGAATAATGAGAGGGTGAACCTCTGCTTATATAGGAGCTCATGACAGATTAAGTTCTAGTAGGACTTGGAGTCTTGGTGCTTATCAGACTAGAAATCCTATCCTTATTAGGCCATGAGTCCTTAAGTAGTAAGTGTGTGAGTAAACGGAAAACACATTGAGTATCTTGCCTGAATAGGACTAAGAGTCCTAATTCATGTAAGATTCAAGATCTTGTATGAATTTAGAGGTAAATAGGATTCTGACTCCTACTTTGGGACAAACATAGGTGAATGGGTCAGAACCCAATTCAACTTAACTTGTAAGGAGGACCACCTCATAGAGTGGATGACCCTTCAAGGTATATTTAAGCGTAGACCCAACCGAAATTGGGTTATGGTTCTAGGCCGTAATAAGTTTGTTTCATTTATTGGACCTTGTCAGGACCAATACAAATTTTAGCCCATATAATTATTATTAATAGAAGAAAAAATGATATTAAAAAACTAGTTCTATTTTAATAGAAACTTATGAAAACCATTAAATATAGATTTTGAAATTCATCAATAAGTCTCCTTTATTGTAATGTTATATATGGAGATGATGATTTAATGAAGTAATTAAAATGAATAGTTTATTTGTATTCAAATGCAGAGAAAGTCTATAGTATCACGGTTGTATTGCTGATTTGGAATAAAATAATAATAATACATGCATACCGAATAGTTATTACATTTTCTTAAACATTAGGTGGTTCTAAACAAAAATCAAATGTTTTGTCTATAAATTCATGTAATTTATTTTAAAAATAATAATTTTTAAGCAGTCATCAGTCATCCATGGGCTTGGGGTGGTACAGGGATGGAGCCAGAAAATTTATTATGGGGACCACAATTAATGCTCAACGAAAGAGAGGGCTAGATAAATTAGAAAGTTACTTCAATCATAGATTAGACCACAATGTAGTAGGATCGTAAATGTTCAATATTGCTAAGTGTACAATTGCCACTTGGATGCTTTATTAATAAAAGGTCAATTTATGTTAAGTAATACTACTACCACAATATAATCTCGCAACCTATTTTTATAATTTTAATGTAATAGTTGAGTTGATAACTGTTAATTTAATTCTTATCACATTTAAGATATTAAATAATTTTGATTAAATATGAACAATATTTTTTAAGAATGAATAAAAAATAATCATTCATTTATAAAGAACAATAATTTTTTATGAAAGAAAGCAATTCGCTTCTAAAGAACTATTTTTTATATTTAATCAAAATCATTAATTGATGTGATAATATTAATTCAGTTGACACATTAAAATTATAAAATAATATTATAAAATTGAGTTATAAATATAATATTTTACATTTTTGTTTTTCTTATATTCAACTAAATTTGAAGGTCCAGTAATTTAATAGATAACAAGAGACAAGTGGGATCTAAAGTCAATGATTGTACCCAAATATATGACATTTTGATTGGACGACACATCAAACAATTAAAACCAGATATCATAAATGAGCATTTAAAAGTTGTACCTTGTAAATTAAAGTTTATTGAATTTGACGCGTCATATTGAATTTGACGCATCATATTTAATGTTATTGCAAATACGGGTGTGCAAAATTTTAAGATAAAATCGGAATCGAGTAGTACTATGTGTTAGTTCCGATTTTTAAAGTGATGAAACCAAATACTATACGATTCTGGTTATACCATTTCAAGAATCAGAACCGTAATTAGAAATTAAGATTTAATTGAAATTTTAATTCTTTTTTAGTTTTTTGCTAAATAACCTTAAAGGGTTTTTGGTTCTGAAAATGTTTTATTACTAAGAATATTCTATTACTAGGAAGATAGATTATCTTAAAGATTATTGTAAATATTTTTAAAAATGTGTTTTGTTAGATAAAATTAATTAGTTGGTATGTTATATTAATATGTTTAGTTGGAAGGAATAAAAGATTACATGAGTATATTTTTACTAAATTGCCCTTATACTATATACTATTATAATATTATTATTTATTTGTATTTTATCATTTAACCTCCAATATTTGAAAGAAACCAAAAATACCCTAGCTATCATACCAATATTTATTTGTATTTTATTATTTTATTATTATTTATTTGTATTTTATCATTATAACAAAATTAAGGTTAATTTATGTAAACTAACTTTTTTTGTCCAAAAAATTAATTTATGAGGTTATAAAAGTCATTTTGTAAAGTTGTGCTAATTGTTATTTGGTAGACATATGAGGGCATTTGTGTCCGAAATGTTTAATAAGTAAGGGTAAAATAGGAACACTATTAGGATTACCTTGGTAATAAAAAAAATAATACCATTTCACTTGATAATTGAATTACCGTCAAGATTACCTACAGTAACCACTATTGGTATTGGTTATTGACAGGGCCATTCAAAGTCATGGATCTGGCCGTTGACGTTCAGATCATCAGATCTGGAAGGAAACGGTCGTGGTAGATCTGGCAATTTCTGGCCAGATCTGCTACGATCTGACCGTTTCTGGCCAGATCTGCTACGATCTGGCCGTTTCTGGCCAAAGATATGGTCGGAAATGGAGAGATCGGCACAATTACAGTCGGACTTGTGTCGTTTGGTTGTCGGACGGTGGCGGCCGACAGTGATTGCCGGCGGCCGGCCGCTGGTTGGGTGGGTGGGTGGGGGTCACTTTGTTAATTTGAAATTTTTTGTTATAGGAGTGGTTTAACTATATTTCTAAATGTGGAGGGTTAAAATTTATAAATAATAATAATAAATAATAAATAATTAAAAAAAAATAGACAATTAAGTAATATAATCAACATATCCACCCATTTATTCCTCCCAACCAAACACATCAATATAACATAGTCTCTAATTTATTCCTTTCAACCAAACACTTTTTAATAATATAACATTCTCATTACTCAGATAATCTAATATTTTTTTAATCTTTTATTTTTATTAATTTTTTATTACTTGAACCAAACACCCCCATAATATTTGGTTTACCCAAAAGTCAGCCCAATTCAATCTTAAATTTATTTGCACTTTCCAGACACTCTTGTAAACCCCTTGCCCCAATTAAGCACATAAAGAATTTGGACTTTCTGTGACGTAAGGTTAAAGTGAGTTGGCCCAATACTTTGAGGAAATTTAACTGCAATGACCTGTGAGGTTTGCAATTCACAATGTAACCTTAAAATTATTTTTCATTTATTTTAT
>WYDK02042173.1:0-16310 GCA_009867345.2 Toxicodendron radicans | reverse complement strand
TATATATATATATATATATATATATATATATACATATATATATATGAAGCAATAACATACATGTGAAAAACAGAATAAATATTTACAAGAAATAATGTCCTAAAACCGATAATACGATTGGTTCAATAAATATTTACAAGAAATAATGTCCTAGAACCGATAACACGATTGGTTCTTAGGGCATACACTAACAATGTAATGATAGGTTAATGTATAAAATTAAAGTTTATAAGGATTTAATTACAATTTATTAAATAGTTAAGTTGATTAATAATTTGGAAGTGCTAAGTACACTACCACATCATTTGGGATAATAGTTTTGGGATTGAAGTTGGGAATAGTATTATTGTTAATTGACAGATCCCAAGGATAGTTTGCTATTATTTACAAAGTCTTAGGGTGCAGCTGTATTTTTATAAAACCTTGAGGAAAAAATTAATAAATATAAAGTGCTGGGGAACTACCCTTAAAAGAATTCCCCAGGCGCAAAAGTTCCATTTTCAGAGTCATCTATATGCTGATCTGGATCCTGCAATATTATAGTTTGGCGGGAACTTCGCACGTGCTAGATCTCGAATTTCAATCGGGCCACATTCCCGCCTCAATCTCCACATTTTCTCAGTAGATTCTCCAAATTTATTTCATTTGCCAACCCTAACCCCTCGCGCTCTGCACTCCACTCCTGATGCTAAATCGCCAACTCACCACCGAGTCATCGTCGGACAAGGCATGGCACATCGTGGCCCTCCTCCTCTCCCTTGGCCGGCCGGTCCCGCTGGCCGATATCTCCTCTCGATGCATGCTCTTCCACGCAACTCCCGACCTCATCCACTTCCTCTGCCAAATTCCTTACTCTCCCATTTCACTTACAAAGGATTTCTATGTCACTCTCTCTGTAAACGCCTTCCTATCTTTCGCCGAATTCGTCGCCAAAAATATTGTTCTTCTAGATTCTCACAAGCCTCGGATTCAGTATGGGTCCTGCTCCGACGACTTCTTGAGCGTGCTTTTTAGGAAGCGAAAACGATCTGCTTTTGATGATTCTGATGGCAGTGAAGGTATTTTCTTTTGTTATTCTTTTTTATACATTTTTTTTTAAATTCTGGTTTTGCATTTTGATTTGATATTGTTTTTTCGGTATTTTTTCAGTAACATTGCCTAAGAGGATTCGAAGTGCTTCTGCTAAGGTAATTTTACTTTTAGTAAATAGTTGAGTGATCTATTTACAGTTTAGTAATCTTAGCTCGTGATTTCTGGTTGATTTGCTAGTTATAATATTTGCATACTTCGATTCTTATTTTTTGAATCAGATGTTACAAATTAGGACGTTAATTGCAGTTTTTGGATAAGTCATAAAGAACCAAAAACATTGTACATGAATTTTATACCTGTTTTGTATGACTCAATAAAATTCATGTACAATAACACTATCCTGTCATATGTTTTTTGTCTGTCTGAATGACTCAGTTGTAAATACAGTATTATAGTTATAGATAACTTTTCTAGGATACTATAGATCAAACTTGATCCATGTTCTTTCTTCTGCTTCCCATTAAGCAAACTCACTTCTTTTTCATAAGAAGCTGGTGTAATTTATTATTTATTTTTTAAGTTTAGCTTTTTGTGTAATGTTGGTGATGTAGAATTCAGTAAATTATTGCTGCAGGTATTTCATCAAATAACTGATGGTGTCAACAGGAGCATAAATACACAGCCAAGTGGCATGTCAGTCATGTTAAATCAAGTGGTGCTTGAGCCTCACTTATTTCTTAAATTCAGTTCTGAGCATTTAAATTTTAAGCTCAAGGAAGTTGGAAACGTGGAAGGTGAAGCAGATATGAATACATTTGCACTAAGGATGGTGCCAAAAAGGTTAATGATTAGCGGGTCTAACTTGGAATTAGATCTTCCAAGTAGATTATTTCATGATAGGCATCTGAATAGAAGCATAAGTGTTAATACCCCATCTTGTCCAGAAGATGCCAAACAAAGCAGTGTACTGTCTGCTGATTCTGGGGTTATTAATGATGACAGTGGAGCTACAAGTATTGCGGCAATTGAATGCGAAAGAATTAGTGAAGGCAAGGAGGAAGAACAATTAATTGAGTTGGATAGTCTGAAAAGAAAAGGAACTCTCTCCCCGGTGTTAGATACTGCTCTGATTGATATCCCTCCTGATAAAGAATCTAATAGGACTAACACTTTGATTTCCGGTGGTAATGAGCTAACTTTGGATAAAGATCCCATCACTATGCATGTGAATGACAGGGCTACCTCATCAGCAACTGAGCTTCCTGTTGCCAATAAGCTGTTGAGGAAACCCTCTTCCAGGAAAGATTTCTGTCACAAGGATGGAATAGATTCAAAACAGCAAACTCTCAGCAAGTTCTTAGGGCGACATAAGGCTTTTAATACTTCCAAAGATCAGCAGCACTGTAAAAGAGATTTGGTGTCAGTCGTTGTTGGCCTGAAGGCAACACAGAATCAAAATGACTTCCAAAAGGGAAACTCTACCTCTATTTCTCCTAAGGTAAGCTCCTAAATTGTAACAGAACCACATCCTTTTTGTGATAATTACCTGATCTATAATTTGTATTATTCTAAATGACACTAGAGCTGTTTCCCTGAGTGCAGCTTGTGAACCTTAGTCATTATTTAATTGTTATTTTGGATGCATTGATTCTTGCTTTGTAGGATCAGATAAAGCCAAAAGTACTGCCTAACTTTGAATCATACATTGTAGAAGAGGAAGAAGGTTCAGGTATTGTTTATTTTTCTGTTCCTATCCATGCCAACTGCATTATCCTTTTGTGGATTTGTGTAACCTTCCCTCCAATCAGGTGGCTATGGCACAGTTTTCAGAGCACGGAGGAAGAGTGATGGAACTATAGTTGCTATTAAATGTAAGCAAGACATCTTACATTTATTTTTGCTTACAGATTTATGTGTATGGTTGATGCTAATACAGTGTACACAATAGTGATATGTGCTTGGGATCCTAGACAATCTTCCTATTCCTCTTGCTCCAAAAATTTGGAATTTCTTGAAAACCATTTAGATCTTGTTTTATATTCTGGTTTCCATGACAATGCACCCACAAATCACACTGCTTTAATTTTTTAAGAAGATAATGCTTCAACTTCATGAAGTTGTCAATCAACTAAAGCAGGAATGTGTGATCCCCTACTGAAAGTTTGTAAACTTCAGCCAAGTAGTCAAAATGAAGTGTGTTAATTTAAGTTCTTGAATCTGAGTCTGAGTATTCTATTTGATGCATCCATGATTGGAAGGTAGCATCAAGAATGTTGGGAAATCTATGTCACCAATGCATGGAATATATATTCTGGATTCTTATGATAGTTCTTGAACTTTTGTGTTGCTCTCATTCATGCACTAGCATTCATCACAGTGACTGCTTTTCTGTAGCACATTTAACATGAGCACTTAAGAGCATGTCAAGGACTTGGATATTTCAAGACTTTGGGCAATATCTGTAGGAATGTGTTAGGAATCTCACATTGGAAGGGAAAGGGGTGGGCATGTGGGTTATAAGGGCTTGGACACCCTCCCTTGGCAAGTCGATTTTCTAAGGTGAGTTTTATCCAAGCCCAATAAGACCCATTGTTTAGCTCAATTGTTTGAGATATTAGAGTGGGTTCCTATCAGAATGTGTTTGAAAATTTTGTCAAATTATGCATGGAAAGGAATGCCTAAACTAGTTAACCATGAGTTTCCTTAAACAACCCGTTAAATATGCTTAACGTCTTGCTTCAAGTGTTCTGCAAGAATGAAGTAACCTGTGTCAAAATTGCTTTAAGGGGAAAAAGAAGCATTAATGTGGACGCAGTATTTACACTTGCACTTTACTATGACTAGAATATAGGAGAAGCTACTGAACAAGTTAGAGAATGTATGTAGAGGATTGCAGCAGGTGTTTTCTAGGATAATAGCACTTCCCTGATTTCAAATTTCTTGTTCATGACTTTGCAGACCCTCATGCAAATGCTAATAAACACCATGCTAACAATGAACTGAGAATGCTGGAGCGTTTTGGGTAAGGTTGCTAATTAAGTTTGTTATATGACATCTTCCTTTTGTTTTGACTTTTGAGACCAAGAAGTTGTGAATTATCATATGCAAGTGATATTTTCCTTTCTTTTTATTTTATTTTATTTTTTTGATTCAGGGGAAAAAACTTTATTATAAAATATCAAGGCTGTTTTAAGAGTGGAGATTCTGATTGCTTTGTTCTAGAGCATGTTAAACATGACAGACCTGAGGTAATTCTTAGATCTTCACTGGCTATATGTTGTTCGTTCTTCTGTTTGACTCTTATTTTGTTTTGTATATTAGGTTCTGAAAAAGGAGATAGTTGTTTCTGAGATACAGTGGTATGGCTACTGTATGTTCCGAGCACTTGCAAGTTTGCATAAGCAGGTCTGCAGTTTGACAAATATGTTCTACATAGATTTACATTTTTACCTGAGTTACATATCTTAAGACTTTTTATACATTTGCAGGGAATAGTTCACAGAGATGTTAAGCCTGGAAATTTCCTTTTTTCTCGTAAGGCTACTAAAGGTTATCTTATTGATTTCAATCTTGCAATGGTTAGTGACACTTTACTTCATCGCCATATATGTTTCCTTGATTTGTTTCTACTAATCTTTTCTCCTTGGTTTTTTGATTGAAGAAAATTGTTGACTCCTTGTTTTGTTCTTCACTTCTGCAGGATCTGCATCACAAGTATGGAATTATAAGTAAGCCTCCATATCTGTTGAGTTAATAAATTAGGAAATAAAACTGGCACAATTTTATAAATGAACACCTGACAAGCTTCACCTTAAGGTGGTTCTACATCTGATATACAACTAGTAGAAATATAAGATCATCTAATGAAGTAAAAATTATTAGGATAAGTTGGACAGTTGCTAATTAGATCGTCTGCTTAACTGTATCTGTTCCTTCACTTCTCTTGTTGCAAAATTTCTTTGTTTAACCATCTTCTCTCTCTAAATTCAAGTTAAAAAAAAAAAAAAGACACGTCTTCTAAATGAGAACAATGTGTTTGCACCAAGATTCCTGGTCTTATTATCACATGATTAGACAATATGAATTAATGGAGCTATATTTTACTTTTTACAGACAAATCAAAGGTGGGGTATGATGTAAGCTTAAATCATGTTACTCTTCCTAGTGCCAAATACATACCTCCTACCAATAGTAGGAAAGTTCCAAGTGGTAAACCTTTGGCTGCAGTCAAACAAGAGACAACCAAGGGCTTCAATTCTACTTTAGAACATAAAAACCTGAAGAGAAAAGCTGCAGGACAAACAAAAGCCTGTAACAACTTGGGTAGTTGGAGCATGATCAACAGTCAAGGTGCAGACGGCTCGGGCATAACCTCTGCAAAAGATGTGACTAGCACAAAGACTCCATCTGCAGAAAGGTTGAGAGAACCTTTGCCATGCCATGGTAGGAAGGAGCTCATCAGCCTACTACAGCAAGCAATGCAGAGTCCTAATCATCAAACATTACATTTTCCAGCTCCAATGAGAAAGCGGGTTGCTGCCCCTCCTGGAAAAGTGGATAGAGAGCTTTTGTATCTTACTCCAATGCCTCTGCACTCAAGTGGTATTGCTGTTGCTGGAGCTGGCTTGAGGAATAAAGGTTTGTTTCATATGTTAGATTTTAAAATATTTGATTAGACCAAACTGTATTTTTTTCCTGTAATTAAACATATTTCCTTGTTATTAGGAAATGCTAAGAACAAAAAAGAAGGTCCTTGTGCTGGAACCAAAGGATTTCGAGCTCCAGAGGTGAGGCATCATAAACAACTTCACTTAATGCTTTAACACTGATCCATTCCTAGGTTACCTATTTTATTGGCCCCAACACTTCATGAAAGACTTGGAAGTGCTGAAGCATTGTGTTTTTTTGGACTGAAAAACTAAGATGCTTAGAGATCTGCATGTTTATATTAGTTAGCAAAAACAGTTCTCCTTAGAATCATTTATAAGACTTCTTAAGACACTCCTATTGCATGCTAATTTCTATGAATCATGAAGTCTCAAGTCAATTTATTTGTGAAGCTTAGGAAAGAGATGGAGTAGCAAATTGTTTCTCTTTTTTTGGCTCAGATAATGGATTGGATCAAATAATCTAATCCTTTTTCTCCCCTTATAGTTCTCTCTTAGTTGTATTTGTTAGGAGTGTCATCAGATATAGTAATTTTGATAAAAATCAATCTGAGGAGCTCCTCATGAACCCAGCCTGTTTTACCAAGGACCGAGAATAAATTTGGTATATCAGGGTAGAAGATTTTTATGGCTAGGGAGAGGACTACAGCTTACTTAGCATTTTATTTGGTTTCTCTTAAACATTAAGTGAGTATATAAGATGATTGCTTGTGTTGATCTTAATTCAATGAAACAAATGGAGCCTCATGTTTATTTGCTTGTGCAGGTTTTGTTTAGATCTCAACATCAAGGCCCCAAGGTTGATATCTGGTCCGCTGGGGTCACCTTACTGTACCTAATGATTGGAAGAGCACCGTTTTTTGGCGATCCTGAACAGTAAGAATCTCTTTGTTTGATACAAAACGTATTATGCAGTTTCATGATAGTAATTGATTTTGCCAACTATATCTCTGTTACCCTCAGGAACATAAAGGATGTTGTAAAATTGAAGGGAAGTGAAGCAGTTTGGGAAGTTGCTAAACTACACAACCGCGAATCCTCATTCCCTGAGGTATTTACAGTATTATGATCCATTAAATGCCAAATTAAAATTAATTATAAAGACGCATATTGATTATGCTCATTTTATTTTAGGACCTCTATGATACGCAATCTTTGGCACCTATGAACCTACGGGACTGGTGTAAAATGAACACAAAGAGACAAGACTTCCTTGAGGTAATCCCAATTTCACTTTTTGATCTAGTGGACAAGTGCTTGACGGTGAATCCAAGATTGAGGCTCAGTGCAGAAGATGCTCTCAAACACGAGTTCTTTGCTCAATGTCATGAAAGCCTGAAACAGCACAAGTTGCTCAGGCAGGGGGTCGCCCTTGACAACACTACTACCCATCAATCACAAAAACAAAGCATTGTCGGGCCTGTGAAGTCTTCTCGGTAGCTAGCTTTTCAACCGCAGCGGTATTAACTTTTCGAAACTTAAATTTGTAGTTATTGCTAACTCTTTGCTTGCAGCTGTTGTGGTGGTTGTGTTGTCCATTCACAATTGCTGCGAAGGTATGAGCCAGGCAGGCATGTTAGCTAGCTTGTGCATTTGATTGTTTTTGTTTTTATTATAAATCCCTTGTAAATGTACTTCTTACGTGTTGAAATAGCAAAGTGTATCAATTACATGAATAAAAACCCAAAAGTTTTTATGTTTATATTCTAAACCAATTTGTAAAAAAAAAAGCATGGACACAGGGGCCAGGAATCCCTTGCGTGGGACAGTGGCAGTAATAATTTTCGGGGAGAATTCAGTTTGTAAAACAACTAGTTCAGAAAGTGAAAAGCTGAAAGACAGTCCTGTGGAGGAATAAAATTATAAAAACTGGTACTCAGTAAATAAAATGTTTTGTTATTGATGAAATATTTACATAAAACTCTACCCTTTGCCACTCGTTATTAACTAAACCAGGATTCATGACATGGCATGGGCAAGCTACAGAGTATTTATGTCTTACTGATGTGTCAACATATGATTGGTTCTATGACGTATTTTGAAGAGAAATAGTTGTAGATGTTTTTTTTTTTGCTTGATAGCGAAGCGATGTTTATACTTTATAATAAACATTCGTTGCTTGTCACCATCTAAAATTTGTTAACTTTATATAATATAATATGTCACTTCAAAATCTGCGAATTTTCCAGATCGACGTTTCTATTTCCATGATTACCCCTCAACTTCATGGATAATTCTAGGACCTTCTGAATCTGTCAACAGTCAACCTGACCCGCCACCCACCCAAATTACAAGTCGTCTCACGTTCACCGTGTAAACAGGTCTAGATCGGGTATTATTAATTTATTTAAGGCTAAATTACATTTTTCGCCCTATCTTTAGCAAAGTAACAATTGCCGTCTCTGTTTTACAAACCTATCGATGTGCCACCCAATTTTAGTTTCCGCTAAGCTGATTTTTAATTTGACTGACTTTGACCAATCAAATACCAATTTTACACGTAATAAAAATTAAACAATTACTATAAACTAAAATCATGAATAATAAAAATATTTCACCCAAATTAAACAAAACACAAAATAAATCATTTAACAAAAGATCAAAATCATCAACACAGAATTATATTCACTTCATCCACCAAAATGGCAAGTTGTTGTCCAAATCATGGTGGTTGGTCAATCATGGCAATGTTTATACTTTTTTTAGTCAATCATGGTCGATGTTTATATTATTTTTGTAATTTTTATTATTTTATGTAATTTTTTAATATTAAAATTTTGTATTTCTAGGGATTTGGTTAATTTCTTTTATGTGAGTGGAAATGATATATCCTTGTTAAATGTAACAACTGAAAATGAAAATTAGGTGGATCATTGAAGTTTTTCAAACCAAGGGTGAAAAAGTCCTTAAGGCAAGGTTAGGGTGGCACCATATAATCAGCCTTTATTTACAACCCTAACCAACTTCTTAAGGACCCTAAGACTGTACACAATCGTAATATTCACTGTTAAGGGTACTATTGTAATTCGGCATAGCCTAGAAATTTCTTATGTAACTTCCTTGCTTTACGATTATAAATATTACAAGAATTCCCCTTCTAAAGTTGTTCTTACTTTCTCTCGATTTCAAGGCAATTTTCTCGCGGTTTCTCTTGATCCAAACAACAATGGATGCTTTTTCTTCCTTCTTCGAGTCTCAAAATGCATCTCGGTGGAACTCTTTTAAGAACTTTAGCCAGATCTCTCCCGTCGTGCAGTCTCATCTTAAACAGGTAAATTCATGTTGATTTATTTTCTCGAGAACATGTAAATTTCTCAATATATAGCTAGAAAATTTAGAATCATGCGATCTTCATCATAGTTTGCTGTAGTGTTTCAATAGGACACTGTTATAGCCATAATTTGTCTTGATACATCTAGAAGGTGTAGTCTTATTAGAATATTTAGGTTTCTATTTAATTCTAGTCTATTTGCGTTACGGTTTTGGCATAGACGTATAGTTTGGTCATAAAATTGATAAATGATTTCGATGGTCCAAGGGGCTATTGTATTGGAAAATCTTTATTTCTGTTTGGTCGCTGTGAAAAATACAAGTCGAGAGAGGATTTCTGGCTCTTAACGTTATGGAATTAACTTATTTTCAATCAATGGATTCTTTTGATGTATCTACTTTGTTAGCTCAGAGAATAGGTTGATCTCATCTGTCAGAGTATGTATTTTGCAATTAGGTTTTCTGTATTTGTTTCTTTTCTCATTGAAAAAAATAAGCTTCTGCAATTTTCTAGGTTTATCTCTCCTTATGTTGTGCCCTTGTTGCGTCGGCCACTGGAGTCTACCTACATCTCCTCTGGAACATTGGTGGTCTCCTTACAACTTTTGCAATGCTGGGATGCATCTTTTGGCTGCTCTCAACCCCACCTTATGAAGAGGTACTGTCGCTTTATTTGTGTTTCCGTGGTTTTTATTCTGTTTCTATGATGTTATGACTACTCACTTCTCATTTTGATTTGTGTTGCATGGTGAGTAGCGAAAGAGAGTTGGTCTAATGATGGCAGCTGGCCTTTTTGAAGGGGCCTCAATTGGTCCTTTGATTGATTTAGCCATTCAGATTGACCCAAGGTACATGTGCAGTTATATTTTGTTATTTTCTATTGTATCTTATGTTCAAGCTATGAGCTGTGGTTTTATATGAGCTAGATTATGGTATTTTGGTTATTCTTTGTTAGGTACTTTCCATAAACTGCCGTTACAATTTAGTAATTTAATTATTGTTTTATTTTTTAACTTCGTTGTATTCAAGGGACATATATTCTGATTTGTCAGCAGAGAATGATTTGACTGAAGTTTGAATGCACTAGAATTTCCTGAGAACTGGGAATTTTTTCTCATCTTTCTGATATTCTTCTTCCCTGGTTTAATAAACATTTGACTTATGGGAATTATTGAGTTAATGCCTGAATTTAATTTGGGTGTGCTTCTAATTTGTGTTGTTATTTCAAAATTTTCTTTAAATGTAATTATTAAGCATTTAGTGCTTTATACTGTGTTAAGTTTATGTGTTCATACCTCAGCTAAAGGCTAAAAGATTTCTTCCTCCTTTGGGTTACATGTCTTTACAGTACTTTAGTTAGAACATGTGTTTACGGCTCCAAATTTTTGTAATGTAAGGGAGCTAACTTGTGCGATTAAGTGCTTGGGTGATCCTTCCACTATGGAGGTCTATTTCAAACTGATGCTTCTTGAGTGTGTTAATTGTTTTCCAAGTAACTTAGACATAATATTATGATTGAGTTTCTTATCAGATGGTTGATCCTAAAATTAACTTTGCTGATTATGAAATATATCTCTCTTTTTACAGCATTCTGATCACAGCATTTGTGGGAACTGGGTTGGCTTTTGCATGTTTCTCAGTAGCAGCTATGGTGGCAAGGCGAAGAGAATATCTTTACCTTGGTGGCTTGCTTTCATCAGGCCTGTCTATGTTATTCTGGTTGCAGTTTGCTTCTTCTATCTTTGGGGGTTCAGCAGCTATCTTCAAGTTTGAGGTGAGAAGATGATTACTTGTTAAATTTCTTATGGTGACAATTTGTTAGGTTAGTTGGATATTGCTGTTCGCAGATGACATTATTTAATATTCTTTTGATTGTTTGCAGCTGTACTTTGGGTTGTTGGTGTTTGTGGGCTACATTGTGGTGGACACCCAGGATATAATTGAGAAAGCTCATTTTGGCGATCTGGACTATGTGAAGCATGCCCTGACCCTTTTCACTGATTTCGTTGCTGTTTTTGTGCGTATTCTCATTATTATGGTAAGTTAAAATGCCAGGAATATTGTTGCCACCAATTTTGATTATAATTATTATGGTTCATAATGTCGATTATTTTTGTTGAGCAGCTGAAAAACGCCAGTGAGAAGAATGAGAAGAAGAAGAAAAGAAGGGATTGAAAGTCTGGCTTGCTGGTGAACTCCACTTGTTTAACATAGGGTTTCAAACAATGAAATTTATGTATATATTTGTTTTCTTATTCTGTAAACTTTTCTACAGTTAAATATAGGAAAATGTATTCATGGGGCCATAGTGTTGGAAATATTTGCTCTGTGGGGGTAATAGTATCTGTATTCCCCTGATTTTGGTGATTGTATATGGCTGGATTTTCCCTTGAATGCTGACATGTCGGTTTTTGCTTTCTCTCAATAAAGTCACTGTTTGCAGTATTATATTGGTTTGTTGTTCAAATGATGGCATCTTGCGTACTGAACTGAGCACTCCAAGTCTAGAATAGGTGGTTTTTTCTCTGTTTTTGATTTTGGTTTAGTTGACAAGCTCTAGTTTTCAGTTGGCTCTGCAATTCTGGTTTTAGAGAGGTATGGTACATAAATGTCTCGTGTAAACTGATACTTTTGTGTATGTTGGCTGAAGAGCTCCTTCTGCTGTCTGCAGTAATGGAATACCTTTTCTAAAACCACATACATTAAAACTTGGAGTTAAAATCCCTGAGGTTTGTCTGAGTATTGAGGTAGCACTAACATTCCTTTCCAATTGTCTTATTTGAAATATAGGGTTTTAGGTTTGTGGAATTGTTAACTATTTGTTGATAAGCAAGTGTAGGTATTTTATTCTATACAAAAAGTAAAAGTAAATCTTAAACAGGTAGACAAGAATTCTATTTCTTGTTCCAACTTAATAGTAAGTTACCCATATCTTTTCCCCACAATGTTTTGAAACCCGGCTTGGGCAGTGACCCGATCAGACGATTGGGTCTCTATCCGATCGATGGGTTGTGACCCGATTAGGTCGACTGGGTCTCTATCTGATCGATGGGTCGGACATATCAATCTTTCATCTTTCAAGATAATCCTTTTCATCTCCATCCTCTATTCCTCTCCTTGGTTCAGTCTCCACTGTTCATTTCCTTCTTAACCCAATTCAATCACTTTCTCTCTCACAAACAAAAACACAAAAAGACATAGAGCTTCAAACTCTCCATCAATGACGTCTTTCCAGCAAACCCCAATGACTCTCTCCCTCCAATCTCTTCTACCCTTCCCTCTGCCTCACGAAAAACCCATTCATTCTTGTTGAATTGGAAATCAGCGAAGTACATGAAGAAGTACAGTTTCGACGTTGAAGTTGAATTGGGTTCGATTTAAATCTTCTTTAGACTATAGTAGAGTGAAGAAGAAGATTGAAGATGGAATTTGGAGATGGAATTTGAAGGGTGCAGGGAGATTGAAGACGCGATTTGAACTTTGCAAAGCGAAGACAGAAAAGAAGCCCGATTGAAATGAAGAATAAAAAGCAAAATCTGGGAATGAGTTTCTTTTAGGGTTTAGATTTACAAATAATTAGTGACCCGGTTCGGGTAACGAATTAGTAGGACCGATGGTAGGGATGGGTATGGGGCGGGTTGGGGGCAGGTGCATGGTCCCCCGCACCCCTATACCCACCCACACACCCGACCCGTATCCGGGGACAGATTTAACAAAGAATCCTACACCCGTCCCATAGGGGAGGAGAGACCTCTACACCTGCCCCGTTCCGCCCCGCTCAATGAGGTTTTATCGAGAAAATTAATAAAAAAATATAATAACAAATGTATTATAATGTTATGTTTAATCATACATGATTATTCAAATTAAATATGGATTAAGTTGGTAAAACAATTTTTCAATTTTTCACATTTTTTTTAATAAAGTAAACAATTTAACTAGTGTAGTAATTACAAAAATATAAACTAATTTTATCATATGAATAGAATTCAATGAACAATTTCAAACAAATACACTTTTATATTGAAAAACTTAATTAGAATTATAGTATTATTAGTTTATTATATTTTGGGGAGGGTGCGGGTTAGGGCTAATACTATCCCTACACTCGCCCCACACCAGGTAACGGGTTTTCTTTTAGACCTGCATATACACCTGATTTTGGCGGGGTGGGGTGGGCCCCCGCGGGTGCTGGTCCAATGCCCATCCCTAACTGATGGTTTGGTACTAATCTCTTTAGGGTGTGTTTGGAATGTGCAATTACACACCCTAATAATTATATAATGTTTTAAAATATATGGCGTGTTTGGATGTCATATCGTAATTACATCTGAATTATCAATGTCATATTTGGTAGAACAATTAGTAATTGCACAGAAAAATTAAATTATTAATGACAAATATTTAACATTAATATTATTTATTAACAAATATTTAAAATAGATATTATTAATTAACAAATATTTTATCAACAACTATAGTACTTTTATAAAATAAATAAAATTATAATTATAATTAAACTAAAAAAATAAAAAAAATTTTAAATTAAAAAACATCATGTGACTTGAAGAGTGTAGTAAAAAAATAATTTGGTAATTAAAAAATATTTTATTTTAACTTTTTTGTATTAAAATATTTTGTAATTACATAATGTAACTACACTTAATTCACAACCCTCTAAAAGAATTGGAGAGTGTAATTGAATCTCTTCAATTACTACCAATTACACTCTAACCAAATAATTACCTGGTTTAACAAACATCTCTAACTTTTTAATTTCCATCGATTATACGTAATTCTAACATGTGACTTTCTCTTAAAGATGTTTGGATGATTGCAAATCATACCCCTCCGTAACAATTAGGAAATGCAAATTATTTTAAATGAATGTTTTCATAGAAATGGTGCAAGTGGATGCTATTCAATAATGGCAATTCAGTTATTTGCAAGATTCATGTTGACAAAACTTGAGCATAGATTATCTCATTTCAATGTAAAATACTATGTTTTCTTTCCTCATGTCTATCGAGAACTATGAAGGAATGGATCAATCCAAGATATATTTTATGGATACTTATTGTAGTATTGGTAATTACTGTAAATCCCCTGTTGTCAGTAGGGGTGAACAAATTTTTAGGATGGAACCAGAAACCAGCGGATACTCGAGGTGTTGGTTTCGATTCCCAAATAGGTGGAATTGGTATTGTGCGGTTTCAATACCGATTACACCACTTCAGGAATCCAAACAACAAAAATGAAAATTGCAAAACCTCCTCTTCTTCTCTCAATCGAAAACCCAAAACAATCAACAAACTCCCACATATTTTCACTAGCAATCAACTCCCAAGTCAGACATATATAAGATGAACCTTGCTAATTAGATAAGAAAATACGAGTTGTAAAAACATAACAAATTAGAGTTAAATTTGACATGTTTGATTGATCGTATTCATTACATTCAATTTTTAAAAACATAATAAATCAAGGATAAATTTGCCATGTTTGATCGGACGTGCTTATTATATTCAACTTTTAAAAATGTAATAAATTAGGGTTAAATTTGTCATGTTTGATCGATCATACTTATTACATTCACCTTTTAAAAACATAATAAATTAGGGTTAAATTTGACATGTTTGATCGATCATACTTATTACATTCACCTTTTAAAAACATAATAAATTAGGGTTAAATTGAACATGTTTGATCGATCATGCTCACTACATTCATGTTCTAAAAACATAATAAATTATGGTTAAATTTGACATGTTGAAGCGATTGTGTACACATTCATCTTCTTGAATATCCAATCAAACTTACCATATCAGAATATTTAATAGTTTTATGTGAAAATCAGAATACAAAGCAAACCCTTTTAAATAAAGAATTGCCAAGATGCTAGGTAAGCCATAGTACTAAAATATAAAATTAAAAAAAGATGGGATTTGATTGTATGTATAAAATATATAATATGCGTATTTGGAAGTTATGCATATAAGGAAAGGGTTGGTAGTTGCTAAATAAAGAGTTGGCGAGCTGCAAAACATGGAAAGTTGATTAAGATATATTTGGTAAGTTGAACGGGAATGGATTATATTTGTATCATATCATATCTGGTTCTTGAATTTAAAACATATAAGGCAACCCTCATTAATGGAGATGACAGAGCTTTGTGTATAAATTGAAGCCTCCATAACATAACCAAAAGCAAAAGCATCTTTTAGATTGAGAATTCATTGATTCTATTCTATGTTTCAATCACTGTGTAATGCTTATGGGATTCAGGTGGGGATTCAATTTCCAATTTGATCCCACAAGCATTACACACTGCTTAGACATAGACATATAAAGATTGAAAATTCTATGTTTCAATCACTTTGCAATGTTTGTGGGTATCAGGTGGGCTTTTCCTTCTTGATCCCGCAAGCATTGCACAGTGCTTTAACGTAGATAGATAGATATAACTTATCTGGGTGGATTCCTCAACTTTACATTCATTTTTTTTAATCCTTGGATTCCATTTTTCCTTGTGGGATTCCATAGGATGTCAAAACCCTGACCTGTCCTGGGCTGCCTCGCCCGGTAGATCGGAGAGATTGTGGTTCTTCTTGTTCCTTCTTTTCTTTAATTGTCTTTTTTTATGGTGGTGGAATTATAATGGAGTTTGTGGTAACGACGTGTTGATAATTGAAGTTTTTGAAAGCGTCCCGTCATCCATCTCCACCGTCCTCATGCTGTCTTTGTTTTCAACTCACCGAAACTTTTTTGATATAATCTTGAACCAAGTTAAGAGGTGAGGAAACAAAATGAATTAAGATAATAGTAGTTAAATTTAGAGAGTTAACGACTTTTTCCCACCCGAAAAATGACTTAAAGACCCTTTCCCACTTTAAGACTTTTAAAATATTAGTTTATTATCCAAATATTAGATTACGTTAAAATTTATCATTAAAAATAGAGATATTCATTGTAATGACGATTATACTCTTGTTATTTGAATTAAAAATGTGATCAATAATTTATACATAGAGCAAAATGTGATTAGTATACAAGTAGGGATGGGCACAGGCCGAGGACCCCTATCTTCGGGCCAGCCCCGAATGCCTAAGTGGGTTCCCCAAGCTTAGCCTGTCCCCGAAACGGGGATTTAGGGGAATCTCCAAGCCTGACCTGTGGGGAATATTCAAATCTCATCCCTGCTCTGCCTTGTCATGAATTTGGGGATTTTGCGGGGAATTCGAGGATTTTTCTTTCCCCAAATCCGTGGATTTTGCCCGACCAACTATTCAAATTAATATAAGTTGGGCTATTATATTAATTATTAAGCCTATTATAAATTTA
>WYDK02042147.1:0-16321 GCA_009867345.2 Toxicodendron radicans | reverse complement strand
ACCGAGAAAACTTCTGCTCAATCCCAGAGTTGGAAAATTCCTGGACCTCTGGATGAGTATATTAAAGAAAATCATAATGTCTCCCAACTAGAGGCGATATATGTATGTTTCTACTTGACTGCATCCATATATATATATATATATATATATCAACCCCTAACCACATACGCACGCACAAAATAAAATTATTCGTATATCTCTCTCCTTGTTGCTTTTTCAGTCTAAGAAACATTATTTTTTGTTGCAGGAAGGTCTATCACGTAAAGCCCTTGTCTTGATACAGGTTTGACTTATGCTTTCATTTTATTTTTATACGTGTATTTGGGCCAGTTTTTCTTTCATGTTATGGTGTCTAAGAATGAAATATTGTCAATTATTTGGGTTCCCAACTTATTAATTGTATTATATTAACAAATAGTCCATAAATCTTCCTATCAAAAAAATGTCTGAAGTATCCATGTAAATGTAGGACATACTTAAGAGTATGGGAATCTACTCAAAAATTTTGGTTTTAAGATGCTTGTGGACTTGGATGGTTTGTCACAAGGAGAGACGCTTTCCTAGTTGGAAAATTGTTAGATAATTTGGCTAAATTTGCTTGTTACACAATATTTACATATAATAGTTCAGTTAAATAAACATTTCACTTTTCCCAAAGTTTAAATGATAAGGGTTATTAGCAAGATCCTCGAGGTTTCCCCTTTCATACCTCCTTAAGTTTGGAAAAGCATCAAGACATCCCCTACTACTAGCTTTATGCCATTACATTTAACAATAGATGGACATTGTGGTAATTGATGATGCAGTGTAGCTTAAAAATAAAATTCTTGGGCACTATTTTAAAGTTTCTCAAACTTTCTTCTACCTCTCTTAGTGATATATTGCTTGACACCACCTTCATTTCCCTTTAACCCAAAACACTTTGAAAGAGGCATGAGACTGGTCATTTTTTTTTGTCAAGTGATACAACACAGCCTCATAAGGTGTATAAGAGGACACGTGGACAAGAGTAAAGAGGGCAAGTGGCATTATTTTGTTAAGGGTAGCTGGCAATATTATGTTAGGAGATTAGGAGTGGAAGAACAGAAAAGGAAGAATAGGGAGTAAGGTAAAATAAGGAGAATATCGTTTGGGATCTTGAGAGGTGCTAGCTCCTCGAAAGGTAGTGGGTCTAGGGTAATATCTAGGGTAGTATTATCTGTTATTTGTTTCCTTTTATCATACTGGTGTATGTCAAATATTATGAATAGAATCAACGCATTTCATTCCATTTTCTCTTGTTATTGAATCTGTGGAGGTGAGGTATCAGAGTAGTTTGTGACTGGATATGGTCAAAACAAGGATGGTAAGACGAAGTGAATCGGTGGAGTGGGACGTGGAATTGAAAATGGATGTTTGTGGTTTGAAGAGAGATGTAGGGGCTATGGAAGACTATTTGGAGGAGATGAGAGATTGGATGAGAAGGAAGGATGAGATGGACGGGAATCGAAGTAGGAGAGGACCATAAGGAGAGAGTTTAGAGGGGAACGTATCTGGAGATAGAGGAAGCTATTGAACTGAATCTCAATATCGAAGCCTAGAACTTCCGACCTTCTTTGGAGATGACCAATGTGGTTGGATATGTCCGGCTAAACGATATTTCCAACTAAATCATATAGAAGACGGAGAGAGAGTGGCGGCAATTATTATTTGCCTTGAGGGTTGTGCGTTGTACTGGTTCCATTGGTATGACGTTCGCAATCCTTTTTGAACGTGGGCAGTTTTTACGACCGTAATACTACATCGGTTTTGTAAAATTTAGGAAGGGGATCAATCTGAAGCTCTCATGGCTTTACGACAAGAACGAACGTTTGTAGAGTACAAAGAGGCTTTCGAGCTTGTATCTGGACCATTGTTGCATGTACCTAAAGAAATTCTCAGAGGAGCATTCTTGAATGGGTTAGCAGAGGAGATTAAGGCTGAAGTCAGGATGGTGTGGCCTATTTCACTAGTGGGCTTGATGGAATTTGCCCAGAAAGTGGAGGAGAAAAATGCAGCATTGGACAGGGCTCGTGAAATGAAGGGCCGAGGATTACGGGCTGGGGGCCTAACCCGTTTTTCAGATGGAGGGTTTACAAGGGTTACGCAAATGGGTGAAGGGAGCCGCACTTCTTCCACGGTGGTAACCAGTATCGCCCCGTCATCTAGATCAAACCAAACATTACCGAAGGTACAAATGGTTGTGTGGGAGAAGGCTTGTTAGGGGTAAGACGCGAGCAGTATCGATGACTTTCAGAGAAAGAGCTTTAAGAACGTAGAGATAAGGGCCTTTGCTTTAAATGTGATGATAAATATGCACCGGGTCATCGCTGTAGAAATTGGCAACTTCAATTAATGAATCTGGAGGATGAAGAAAGAGATGAAACGATAGAGCGAGAATTGGAGAAGAGGTGGACGAAGTGAGGGAGTCATCCTTAGAACTAGCTCATCTCAAGCTGTCCCTGAAATCAATCATGGGTCTTTCTTCAGGAAAAACCATGAAGCTTAAAGGCTACCACAAGGACCGAGCAATTCTGGTTTTGATTGATAGCGGAGCGTCAGATAATTTTATTTCTTCTTCATTTGTGCAAGAATTACAACTGCCAATGGATGCCACTAAGAAATTTGGAGTGTGAGTGGGTGATGGGCATTGTATCAAAGGTGAAGGGCTATGTCAAGGAATCACAGTGGATCTACAAGGTATTTCTATTACATAAGATTTTCATCCTTTTGTTTTAGGAGGCATATATGTGGTATTGGATGTTATTAGGAGATATATCCTCTAACTATAGAAATTTAACCATGACATTCATGGCTGATGGAAAGAGGGTGAAACTTCTAGGGGATCCTGTGTTAGTAAAGAGTATGATTTCTTTGAAGACGATGTTTAAGACCCTTAGGAGTGAAAAAAGGGGTTTTCTGGTGGAGTTTAGTAATATTGGGACAGAAGCAGAAAAAGAGTCCTCTGAAATTCATCCAAGGTTAATATCTTTGCTATCTGAATTTTCAAGGGTCTTTGATAGGCTGATAGGGTTACCCGTTCCTAGACAGCAGGATCATGCAATCCGTTTAAAGGAAGGAATGTCGCCACCCAATATTCGATCTTATAGATACCCTCATTGTCAAAAAAAGGAGATAGAACGAATTGTTGGAGAATTGTTGGCTGCAGGTGTAATCAGGCCAAGTGTGAGTCCTTTTTCTAGTCTTGTGCTATTGGTTAAAAAGAAAGATTGGGGATGACGTTTTTGTGTAGATTATCGTGCACTTAATAGGATAAGAGTGAAGGATAAGTTTCCTATACCTGCTATCGATGAACTACTGGATGAATTGAGAGGTGCGATAAGTGTTCTTGATGAAACCAACTATGAACCCAAAACTCGCTCTACGATTACTCACACCAACAACACGACACCACACTTACAGATACCAACAATGTGCAACAAATAACAATTAATGAAATAGAAAGTATTTCTTTGTATTGATTGAAATGAAGAACATCCATAAAATAGTGCAAGGATAACAATAGATAGCGACATAAAGAACCCTAGAATCCCACTAGGGTTCTTTGGGGGATATGGCTGGAGTTTTAAATAGACCCACTTGCCCACCTTAAACTGTAGAGCCTTCCTTTTGCCATCGGCATAGGCTTTCATGGTGGCTTGAGCCTTTGCTAAATTGGACTTCAGCTCGTCCAGGATGAGGTTGCGTTCTCCCAATTGTTAATCTACTGTAGCTACTACTGATGCATGTTCAAAGTAGCGGAACAAAGCCGGAGGACCGATTATAGGCAGTATTGAACCAATATTTTGCCAACCTAACTAGCATGGCCATTGTTTCGGATTTTGTCCTACGAAGCAACGCAAGTAGGTCTCAACACACCGGTTAACAACCTTGGATTGCCCATCGGATTGAGGGTGATGGTGGTACTCATATGGAGCTTAGTACCCGATTGCTTGAACAATTCCTGCCAGAAAACACTCATGAATAACTTGTCCCGATCTGAAACAATGGTCCGGGGGAAACCATGGAGCTTGACAACATTTTGAAGAAAAAGAGTAGCCACTTGGCTGGCTGTATATGGGTGCCGCAGTGAGAAAAAATGGCTATACTTCGTTAGACGATTGACTACAACTAGTATAGTGTCGGCCTTGGGAGTTCTTGGCAAACCGATGATGAAATCCATTGAAAGATCTTCCCAGACTTGTGACGGTGCAGGAAGAGGCTGCAATAACCCTGCCGACTGGAGATTGTCATACTTGTTTCTTTGGCAAACTTGGCACTCTTGAACAAACTCAATTATGTCTTTCCTCATACCTTCCCAGAACACAACTTGCGACAGCCTTTTGTAGGTATGGAAGAACCCTGAATGGCCACCCATTGGGGAGGAATGAAATTTCCTAAGGAGCAATTGCACTTGTTCACTGTCTCGAGGTATAACGTTTCTGTCATCATAAAACAGTTAGTGGCCCTTAAGATTAAAGTACGGGTGGCTGTGGGGGTTTACTATCAGGTACCTGTAGATGGTTCTAAGTTTTCTATCTTGTTGAATAGCTTTTTCCCACTCATCTCTACTGTTGAAGTAGCACGTAGTGAGGGTATTGCATTCAGCCCAACCCTCGCGTCTGGACAAAGCATTGACTGCCTTGTTTTCTAACCTCGGCTTGTATTGCATCTCAAAATCCAGACCCAAAAGTTTAATAATCCATTTCTGTTGATCTTCACCCTGAAGCCGCTGATCATTTAGATAGTGAAGACTACGCTGATCGGTATGAATGATGAAGTGCCAGCCCAATAAGTAATGTTTCCACTTTTGCACAGCCAACACAATTGCCATAAGTTTGCGTTCATAAACTGATTTAGCCCTGGACCGTGGGGAGAGGCCTTGGCTGAGATAAGCAAGTGGCCTACCATCCTGCATTAGAACGACCCTAAGCCCCTGTCCGGACACATCTGTTTCGATTACAAAGGTTTTCGAAAATTCCGACATAGCCAGTATTGGTAAACTAGTTATTACCTTCTTCAACTCTTCAGAGGCAACTTGTGAAGTTTCTGACCAGATAAAGGAATTCTTCCGGAGTAAATCTGTGAGGGGCCGTGCCAAGGAACCGTATCCACAAACAAATTTAAGGTAATATCCAGTTAATCAGAGAAATCCGCGGAGGGATTTGATATCTTTGGGGATTGGCCATTCTACTATACCCAAAATCTTCCCTGGATCCACTGCTACTCCTTGAGGGGAAAAAATATGCCCCAGATATTCCAATTGCGACTATGCAAAATGACACTTCTTTCGATTCATAACCAATTGATGCTGCTCCAGAATACTAAAAGTGGTGCTCAGGTGTTCCAAGTGGGTGTCCAAGTTGGGGTTGTATACTGGAATATCATCGAAGAAAACCAACAAGAACTTCCGTAGATGCGGCCTGAAAATGTCATTCATTAGGGGCTGGAATGTTAAAGGGGCATTTGACAGTCCAACGGGCATTACTAGGAACTCGTAATGGCCCTCGTGTGTCCGAAATGCCGTCTTAAAAGTGTCTTCCTCTTTCAACCTAATCTGGTGATAACCAGATTTTAGATCAAGTTTAGAGAAAATTCTAGCACTTCCCAGTTCATCAAACAACTCGTCCACTGTGGGGATGGGAAACTTGTTCGGTACTGTGAGCCTATTCAGGGCTCTGTAATCAACACAGAACCTCCACCCACCATCCTTTTTCCACACCAATAGAACAAGGCTTGAAAATGGGCTCGTACTTGGCTTGATGATGCCTGACATAAGCATTTCCCTAACAATTTTCTCAATTTCATTCTTCAAGTAGTAAGGGTATCGGTACGGCCTAATATTGGGGGGTTTGAATACCTGGTTGAGTCGTATTGCGTGATCGTGGGTCCTTGGAGGGGGAAGGCCAAGTATCGAATCACAAATCCCTTCATGTTGCTTCAATAATTCTTGGATCCTCTCATCCTCGGCGGTTTCCTCAAGCGGTTGTGTCTGTAGGCTCCCAAATTCAATGAAGTAACCTTGACCCTCTGTCCGGAGTGTCTTGAGTATATATTTAAGTGACACTAGCGTCTTATTGAGAGTTGGATCCCCCACCAAAGTAACCTTCGGCCCCGAATGCTTGAACACCATTAATAGTTGTGTATAATCTGACCAAAATCCCCCAAGTGTTTCCAGCCAGGCCACTCCCAAAATAACATCCGCACTACCCAAATCAAAAGGAAAGTAGTTCTAGACAATATCAATGCCCTGTAGCCGCAGAAGCACATTCTTACACTCCCCTTGGCACCTTACATTATAACCATCGCCAACCCTCACTCCAAAAGCCTTTGTTATTGTAATTGGAATCTGAAGATCCTCAATTAGTTCTCGATTCACGAAATTGTGTGTCGCCCCGCTATCAATCAGGACAATCACCTCTCGCCCTTTAATTTCCCTTTTCAGCTTCAGAGTTTTTGGTCTGCTTATCCTATCACCGATCCTACTGAGAGCTCGACATCCTTAGGGACTTCTCCTTCATCCAGGATGTCATCGGTATCACCACTCCCCCTTTGAAACTCCCCCTCATCGATTTGCAAAACTTGGAGTTGTGCTTCCTTAGGAACCTCCTCCTCAACACTGACCTCTTCATAGTTCTCGTCACTCCCCTGTAACTCCTCATCAACCAACAAGACGTGAAATTGCTTGTCACCGCACCTGTGCCCAGGAGAGTACCTTGTGTCACACCTGTAACAAAGTCCTTTCTCTCTTTTCTTTTGGATCTTAGCCTCAGACAACCTCTTGAACGGAAATTCTCTTTGAACTGAGCTTGTCTGATTGTTGATAGAAGGTGTTGACCTTGTGCTGGCTTGATTTTCTACGAAGCTTCGTCTGAATTGTGAAGGAGGCTGGGTATGGGTATTAGGCAGGTTAATGGGTTTAAATGGGTCATTACTTGAGTGGGCTTTTGGTAGGTCAATATTTCTGGGACTAGGAATGATATTACGGGGCCCATTGGACCAACCACTAACCTTTCCTTGTTGGGCCATTCCCCTTCTGGCTTCTTCTAGGGCCCAATTCCTTTCTTGAACTCGTTGGGCTAAGAGGGAGACTTGGGTCAAGGAATTGGGCTGGGTTAAAAGGGCTGGCTGTTGAAGCTTGATTTCAACCCAGATTTCTGGTTTGAGCCCGTTTAAAAAAACTGCCGTCAGGACGTCTTCTCTTTCTCCGGTGGCCAGCGACGCAACTTCCTCAAACCTTCGAAGATAATCAACCACCGTGTTCCCTTGTTTTATTGACATCAAAAGCTCTAACGGGCTCACCTCCTGCACCCCACTGAACCTTTGCAACAAAGCCACCTTGAACTCCGGCCAAGTGGTTGCTGTTCCCCTTGCCTCCGCCCACTAATACCAGTGATGGGCTTCCCCTTCCATACAGAGCGCCGTCGCCATCACTTTGCTTTCCTCCGCGATTTGGTTTATGGCGAAGTATCGTTTGTCACGAAAAATCCACCTATAAGGGTTGTCGCCGGAAAAGAGTGGTAGCTCTAGCTTTCGGCCGCCCCAATCCCTCCGATTTCCTCCTCCACCTTGATCGCTCCCACCATCTCCAAAGGCATCGTTTTCTGGGTGAGGACCGTTGCCGTGGGGATCTCCAGTACCACAGTGTGCGCCTCCCTCTCTGTTCACGTTTCTTCGGTGGTTCTCTTCCTCTTCATCCTTCCGCCGCATCCAATTCTGCATCCCCACCAATATTTCTCTCATGGAGGTAATGTTTTCGTTCATCCTAGTCATGTCTTTCTCCATCTCAGTCATCTCCCTTTCCACATTTTCAACTCTGTTTTCCATTCACGATTTTACCATACCCAGCACCGTAGTGCTCTGATACCTATTTGATGAAACTAGCTATCAACCCAGAACTCTCTCTACGATTACTCACACCAACAACACAACACCACACTTACAGATACCAACAATGTGCAGCAAATAACAATTAATGGAATAGAAAGTATTACTTTGTATTGATTGAAATGAAGAACAACAATAAAATAGTGCAAGGATAACAATAGATAGCAACATAAAGAACCCTAGAATCCCACTAGTATTGGAGGACCACCACCTCCCAGACAATTTCCCCAGAATACTCCGAATATCCTCACAGTCACGTCCTTTGCCCCTTTATCTGATATTCAGATCTTCATTGTAATGAATTATGCCACCTGTCCTTAGAGTGAATTACCCTTCTTGCCATTTTTCTCCCTACGTTGATACCACTTGGAAATATTGGGTCCATCAGTTCTCAAAGCTGGATTTGAAGTTTGGGTACCATCAGATCAGGGTACATGAGGAGGATGTGGGGAAGACAATATTTAGAACTCATGAAGGGCATTACAAGTTCTTAGTAATGTTGTTTGGATTGACAAACGCTTCATCCACCTTTCAGTCACTCATGAATGAAATCTTTCGGCCTCACTTATATAAGTATGTCTTAGTCTTTTTTGATGATATACTTGTGTATAGTTCAGATTTTAATACTGATATGGAACATTTGGCTACTTTTATGAGGAAGTTAGAAGAGAATGATCTGGTTGCCAATAGGAATAAATGTTAGTTTTCTCTATCCTCTTTAGAATATTTAGGCCATATTATATCTGCTGATGGGGTAGCTGCAGATCGATCAAAAATCGAATGCATGTTATCTTGGCCCATTCCTCGTGATATCAAAGCTGTTCGTGGGTTTTTCGGATTAACGGGGTATTATAGAAAATTCGTTAAGGGTTATGGTCAGATTGCAACACCTTTGACAAAGCTTTTAAAGAAAGATTCTTTCAGCTGGGATCCATCAGCTCAAGCAGCCTTAAATGCTTTGAAGGCAGCTATGGTTTTTGTTTCGGTATTGGCTATTCCAGACTTCACTACACCTTTTGTATTGGAAACAGATGCCTCTGGTAGTGGTATTGGAAACAGATGCCTCTGGCAGTGGAATTGGTGCAGTTTTGCTACAAAAAGATAAACCAGTAACTTATTTTAATCAGGCATTGTCAGAAAGAGCCCAGACTAAGTCTGTTTATGAGAGAGAGCTCATGGCAATAGTATTGGCTGTTTAGAAATGGCGCCATTACCTAATGGGAAGACACTTTACTATTTGCACTGATCAATGTAGTCTACGTTTCTTATTGGACCAACGGTTGCTGAATAGTGAACAGCAGAAATAGTTGCATAAACTAATTGGGTTGGATTTTGATGTTCAGTATAAATTTGTGAAAGAGAGCAGAGTTGCAGATGCGTTGTCTCGTAGAGAAAGGCACTCGGCAATTCATTATAATGAGTCGACTGAAACAATATTGGATGAACCTGCCTATCCTTTAACTTTGGCTGCAATTTTTGTGCTTATTGTACTGAGATGGAAGAGTTAGGACATGAAGCTCAGTAGGATCCTACATCGTGGGTAGTGATGCAAGAATTATTGGTTGATCCACACAGTCATCCTCGGTATACTCTGACATGGCTATTTCTTGTTCCAAGACTGCATCGTTATTCTAAAGAATTCGGCTAGAGTTCCTTTTTTCTTAAAAGAATTTCACTCTACTCCGTATGGGGGTCATTCAGGGGTTGGTCATACTTATAAGAAGCTTGCTAATGTGTTGTATTGGGAAGGGATGTTTCGTGATGTACAACGCTTTGTGGCTGCCTATGATGTTTGTCAAAGAAACAAGTATGGTGTTCTACATCCTACAGGGTTGTTGCAACCACTGCTAGTGCCATCTCAGGTTTGGGACAATTTGTCCATGGACTTTATTGGGGGATTACCTAAAGCTTAAAGGGTTGACACCTTGTTGGTTGTGATAGATCGCCTCATAAAATATGGTCATTTTATATCCCTTTGCCATCCTTATTATGCCAAGGATGTTGCTGGAGTTTTTTTGAGGGAAGTGGTTAAGTTACATGGCTATCCTAGATCCATTGTCACTGACAGGTATGGAGTTTTCATACAGAATTGTTTAAGCAGGCTGGTACTAGCCTAAAGATGAGTTCGGCCTATCATCCACAGACGGATGGTTAAATAGATGTTGTTAACCGATGTATGGAAACATATCTATGGTGTTTTGTTGGCAATAAACCCAAAACCTGGCCTAAAGTAACTCACAATGGGTTCCTTGGGCTGAGTATTGGTACAATACCATGTACCAAAGTGCTGTCGGAATGATGCCCTTCAAAGCTTTGTATGGTCGTGACCCACATGTTCTTCTCAAACTTGCAGATGATGTTTCGATAGTGGAAGAGGTTAACCAGCAGATCAAAAACAGGAATGCCATTTTACTAGAGTTTAAAGATAACCTGTTGAAAGCTCAGGTTCGCATGAAATTACAAGCTGACACTAAACGAAGGGATCTAGTTTTTAAGCCGGGAGATAAGGTGTTTTTGCGGATTCATCCTTATAAACTCAAGTCACTATCTAACAGGGTTAATCAGAAGTTGATCCTTGCTATTGTGGCCCTTTTTAGGTCCTGGAACGAATTGGGAAAGTGGCTTATAAACTGAAATTACCCTCGGCTTCTAAAATTCACCCAGTGTTTCACATCTCTCAGCTAAAGCTTGCAGCCAATTCTATCCTAACCCCTCAACCATTGCCTGTATGTTTATCTGACGACATGGAATTGCAGGTACAACTGGAGGCAGTGAAACATGTTTGTCACTTGTTAAATGGGCAGACTGAGGTTTTGATTAAGTGGCTGGATTTACCTGATTGTGATAATACTTGGGAGCCTTTTGATGTAATCAAGTCTCAGTTTCCAAACTTTCACCTTGAGGACAAAGTGTTTGTCTTAGGGGAGGGTATTGATACAACACAGCCTCATAAGGTGTATAAGAGGACACGTGGACAAGAGTAAAGAGGGCAAGTGGCATTATTTTGTTAAGGGTAGCTGGCAATATTATGTTAGGAGATTAGGAGTGGAAGAACAGAAAAGGAAGAATAGGGAGTAAGGTAAAATAAGGAGAATATCGTTTGGGATCTTGAGAGGTGCTAGCTCCTCGAAAGGTAGTGGGTCTAGGGTAATATCTAGGGTAGTATTATCTGTTATTTGTTTCCTTTTATCAGACAGGTGTATGTCAAATATTATGAATAGAATCAACGCATTTCATTCCATTTTCTCTTGTTATTGAATCTGTGGGGGTGAACTCTATCACCAAGTATACAATAGAGTAGTGAACCAAAATGACTGTAAAATGGTTATTCTCTGTTTACAGTCATTTGGCTGTATTTGATTGATTTTATTTGATTCAGTGGACAGGTCGCTCCTTTACTGTTAATATATATTTATAATGTGCTTATATATTATGTACTTTAATCTGTGGAAGTTGCATGCATGCCAATTTTTTGTTTACAGGGGCCCCCAGGAACAGGAAAAACACAGACCATACTTGGACTTCTCAGTGCCATTTTGCATGCAACTCCGGCTAGAATGCAGTCCAGGTATAAACACGGTATTCTCTTTATTTTTAAAGTTTTTAGTTGACTGAGATTCATTATTAGCTCTTAGTTTGTTGTGGTTTTCAGAACTGCAGAACAGGATAAGTTGCACATTTGCAATTTCCTTTTTCAAATTTCATCTTTGTTCTTATATTTTTCTGGTTGCTTCTTCATGTAGAGGTGTTTTGCGTGAAATACAGCGTGGTCCAGAGCTACCCATTCATGAAAAGTATGTGATACTCAAAATTTTGCTTTTGATGAATTTAATCACTACTTGTACTATGCACTTGACCAGGGATGATAATTACTGTTCATTTATTAAAATATCATTCTTTTAGGTATACATTTTTATCGCTTTTTTTTCTGTAGTTTAAATAACTTTATTTATTTATTTAATTTTTTGATAAGTGTTAACCAGCTTCATGAATTGTAAAGCTATAGTGTGAGGTATAACTCAGGAAAACTTCTTTCCCATGTGAACTTGTACATTTTTAAGGGCATTGTATCAGCTTTATATTTTTTGTTATCTTCCATCTGAGAAGAAAAAAGTGGATATTTTTATATTATTCTGTGGTTACTCACTGAACTAGAGTGTTGAATGTTTAACAGATTCTATCACTGGGGGCAGGCATCCCCATGGTTAGTTGGTGCTAATCCCAGAGATAACATTATGCCTATTGATGGTGATGATGGTTTTTTTCCTACCACTGGAAATGAGTTGGTAAGTTTGAGAACATATTATAAATCTTTGATGTCAGAATTATATTCTGAGTCTCATATTTATATTCTAAAACATAAAGCATTCTGCAGAAACCAGAAGTAGTTAATTCTAGTCGCAAATATCGTGTACGGGTGCTGGTATGTGCCCCATCAAACTCTGCACTTGATGAAATTGTACTACGCCTTCTGAATACTGGTAAAATTTCCCTCACATTTTCATGTTTGCTTTTCTCTTGTTAACTTTGTTCATTTTGAGGGGAAAAAATTTGAAAATTTAGCGGAAAAAAATTGAAAATTTAGATAATAAATAAAAGGACTTTTGACCGTCCTCAGATGAATTATGAGTAACTGCACTTGGTTGATTTTAGTTCAGAGGAATAAGCAGCAATTTGGCTACTTCTATGTAAAAAGCTATTACAAAGCAGATACTAGGTGGTTGAAAAAGTCAATTGAAAAATATGTGGAAATATAGTGCTTTTTCATTAAGTAGATATATTCTGGTATTCAACTGTCATAGTTGATGTAATATTTTAATGTTTTTCTTTTCCTCAGGGGTTCGGGATGAAAATGTTCGCTCATATACTCCTAAAATCGTGCGGATTGGTCTTAAAGCACATCATTCTGTCAATTCAGTCTCCATGGATCACTTGGTATGTCTGATAGTTTTGAAACCAAACTGAACTTGTGTTGTTTATAATTTAGGTGTCATTGTTGTTGTTATAATTATGTCATCATTGTAATTTTTTATTGTCTAAAACGAAATAGAAAGGAACCAAATTGTGGCTTTTATTTTTCGAACAAAGACATGGTAAATTGGTCTCTCACCATCACTCCCTTTTTCAAGGAAGATAATTTTCTAGGTTGGGGATTGTGCCATTTAAAAAGTGTGATTTTGTGGTTGTTAAACAACCCAATGGTATCTCTTAAGTCATTTTGTATTTTTGTATTCTAGGAACCAACTTTTATTATCATTTATAGATTGTACACTACCTTGGAAGAATCGTTTTGTTTAAAATCAGAGTCAATTTTCTTTTGAGCCTAGCTTCATCATCTGAGGCTGAAATCTTCACAAAGCAAGCAATTAACCTTGGTTGGTAATTGATAAGCTTATACATGAATATTAAATGCCTTCATAATCCGGGTTGACAAGGTTAGAAAAGTCAAAATTTAATTTAGAGGAGGATGGCTTAAAACCTCAAAATCATAAGAAGGCTGAGCTTGAAAGTTAGTAAATAAAGGATGTTAACAACTTTGCTGTCAGAATGGAGTATGTATTTGCGATCAATTGTTGTTGATTTACTGTATGTAGACACATTCTGATATCTTGTTAATTTAAACTTGACAGGGTTTCCATTGATTTTTGGTAGATTAACTTATACTAGTTTATCAAACCTTATTATATATTAGTCAAGACTGCATGAGAGATTCTCCTTTGCAGGTGGAACAAAAACGTGATGACTCTGCTACTGATAAACAGAAACATGGGTCCACAAGAAAGGATAGGGATAGTATCCGTTCTGCAATTCTTAATGAGGCTGTGATTGTATGTAATTTTAGCCTTGTGTTAAAAGTGAAATTCAGCATATTTGAATTTCATTTTTCTAATTTTGTAGTATTGGTAGGTCTGCTCTACCCTTAGCTTCAGCGGTTCAACTCTCCTCAGCAAATTGAATCATGGTTTTGATGTTGTTATAATAGATGAAGCTGCCCAAGCTGTGAGTGCCTCAAATTTGTTTAGTTTCACATTTGCTATCAATTAATGTTCTGATGGCTAGAACTTTAGTCTGAAAGTTCAATCGAAACTTCTTTATGGTTCATTGAAGTATGAAGGTAGAATTTCTTTTTGAAACAAGATGAGGAATAATCTAGATCATTGACAAAATTTATAATAAAATGTGAAAGGCCTTAAAATTTCCTTTTTTTTTTGTTTTTTTGTCTATACAACCCTAGAAGAATTGTGCGGCCTTAGTGCATAAACAAGAGATCAGACACTAAGTAAGCCTAAATAACCTACAAACTTCTAAAAAAAAAATAAGAATACGAAGAATTGAGATGGAAAGAAAAAATTTATTGTATCACTCAAAATTGAATACAATGCTTGGAATATGAAAATAACATAAGACTAGTTAGCTTTATGTAGGAGTTTACAAGTAGATCTGAGGGTCTAGATCTGTACATATCCATTAAGATGGATGACTAGGATTAATTATACAATCAATAAAATCCTAGTCATATTCAATTGCCTTTTTGGTGAAAGAACATTTTGGAAGTTTCTAGAAAGATGCTCTGACATTTTCTTTGATGCTTCTGGGTCAAGTCTGGGTAAGCCTGTTGAACTGGATATTGGGTATTGTACGGACTAGGACTTAGGCTTGGGTTGGATATAACACCCTCTCGCACCTAATTGCATGATGCCTTCATTGTGAAGCCACATCGTGAAACTCTTGAATCTTGCTTTTACATTGCTAGAGTGCAGTTCGGGTTCCTAACTAGTTTCACCATTCACTAAACCCTTCCACTTCACTAGATACTCACGACTCGAATAATAATTCTGTTTGCGAACCACCCTTGTGTCTAGAATAGGTCAATGTCTTTGTCGTAGGCGGGAGTAGCGCCAAATGGTATTCGCTTGGACTCGTTTCTATTAGGATACTCCATGTCTGCATGATAAAGCTTTAAACAACTCGTATGGAAGACTAGGTGAAAAGTAAGTCTAGAGGGTAGCCCCAATTGTTAAGTGACGTTTTCAACCTGCTTTTTGCAGCAATCCCTTATGAAGTGAGCATGTGGGTTTGTGTTGATTGGTCAAAATTTTCACAAACACCATGTCCCCTCTTAGAGAAATTGGCATGTCTCTGTTTATTGCCCACCCATTTTTTCATCTTTTTGGTTGTCTTGCTCAAATACGAGCGTGCAATATCTATTTCCCTTGCCAAGTCTTGGCAACTTTGAATGTTGCAACACTCTTACCGTTGTAAGTCTTTTCGACGGTGTGTGGTGTAAGGGGTTGTCCCATAATCATTGCAAACGGACTCGGATTGGTAACTTCACTCCCTTACAAGTTGTAAGAAAATTGCGCAATAGTTTACTCATTTGTTTGTGGATGAAAGCTAGTGGAGAAATACAATGCAGAGCCTGTGAACTTGAACAACTCTATCCAAACCTTTTCGGTGAACTGTGAGTCTAGGTCGTTGACAATGGATTGCAGTAGTCCCTAGTATTTCACTACATGCTTGAAAAACAGTTGAGTTGTGTCTTCGGTTGTGCATAGTTTTGGTGCCATCATAAAGGCTCCATACTTGGGATATCGGCCCACTTCCACAATAATTGAACCACACCCCTCGGAAATTGACAACATAGTGATGAAATCCATGATAATATTGGCTCAAGGTTTCTCGGGTGTCGACAATGGCTTTAGAAATCCTCTTGGGTGTTTATTCTCCACTTTGCCTTGTTGGCAAACTAGACAAGTCTTCACAAATTGTTTCACCTCATCTTGCATCTGTGGCCAATGGTAGGTTGGCTCTTTCGCTCCCGCATCTTTGTCATACTTTGATTTGGAATGTTTATGTCTAGAGAAGGGGTCACTTCTTTGGTAATCTTGGAGAGTCTTCGCTATCGTCATGGCTAAGGACACGTCTTTCGCCTTGTGCGTTTGTATTTCTTGTTAAGCCCAATTTTGGAGTCCATCCATGAAAGTGAAGAGCAAATCATCGTCACTCATGTTATTAATTTGCAACATTAGCCCGGAAAACTCTTCGACATAGGTCATTATTGAACAAGTGTGTTTCAACTCTTTCATTCTCTTCTTTGCATCATGAGCCACATTCTCGAGATAGATTGTGCTTCAATTCCTTCTTCAAATCCTCCTATGTCCCGATTATGTAAGTCTCATTCTTTACCTTAACATACTTCTTATGCCATCAACTAGCAACAAAGTCATTAAGCAATATAGTGGTTTGATTTACCTTTTCCTTTTCATCAAGCAGCTTGATTGCATCTGTGAAGAATTGAATTATTTCTATTACTTGATATTGAACATTGAATCATACATTGAATTTATAGGAAGAGCTTAACACTAATCTAGGAAAGGGAATCACTAATCTAGGAAAGAAAATGTACATTCCTAAT
>WYDK02042088.1:0-16349 GCA_009867345.2 Toxicodendron radicans | reverse complement strand
ATCATTTTTAAATACTAATATAATATTAATAAAAATAATATTATATTAATATTTAAAAAGAAAGTATACTAATATAAAATTATTTATAAAAATAATATTATATAAATATTTAAAATAGACAGTAATTTAATAATTAAAATAACTTACTGATCATTTATTTTTCAAACCAAACATATAAATATAATATACACATTTTTAACTAAACACTTTTTGAATAATTAAATTATAAATCGTTTTGAAAAATAGAGGAACAGAGAATAGCGTGTGAAGTCGCAGGAAGAAAGAGCGAGTGAGTAAGAAAGGTGTAAGTGTGATTGGGCAGGTAGAGCCCACGTTTCATACTCAGTTCCCAAAAACCCTTAATTGATTTTCTAATATGAGATGTAATCAACGTTTCTAAGCCATTGATATATACGAGCTGTAGTTGTAGCTCTAGCGGCACTGTACATAATCAACATCTACATCTACATCTACATCTACATCTACAGCAACAGCAGCAGCAGCATCTTTTTTAGCATTGCGGTGCTGCTACGCCTCTCTTTTTATTCTTTTAAGTACTTGCGGGATCATATTTATATATATTTTTTTACACCTTCCAAAAAAAACACTTTTTTATTTTTATTTTTTATCTTTCATAAAAGAAAAAAAATAATAACGTAACTTCACACCCAAAAAAAATTCAATTAACTTTTAATTTATTTATTAAAGCATAGAAAAAAAAATATATAATGTTCCATTATTATGGCCTCCGTTGTCCCTTATCTCTTCCACTCCCAGCTCTCCCTATTCCTTCATTGGACCTTCCACCAGTAACTACTCTCTTTCTTTATTATCATTTCTCCGAAGAAATAAATGCTTAAAATTCAACCAATGAAACCTTAATCATCAACTTATATGTCCAAAACTTAGCCTGTCTCTTTGAGTTTTGAGTTTTAAGTTCTCTTAATTCGATCGTTTGGAATCAAGAATCTTGAAATTCATGAAGAGGGATCATCAAGAAAGTTGTGGTGGTGGCACCGGCGGCGGTATTGGGGGAAGCAATATCAAAGGTGAAAGTTCATCTAAGGCGAAGATGTGGGAAGATGAGCAAGATGCAGGAGGCATGGATGAGTTACTGGAGGTTTTGGGTTACAAGGTCCGGGCTTCTGACATGGCTGATGTGGCGCAGAAGCTTGAACAGTTGGAGATGGTGATGGGCACTGCTCAAGAAGATGGGATTTCGCATCTCGCCACTGACACTGTTCATTACAATCCCTCCGATCTCTCTGGTTGGGTCGAGAGTATGCTATCGGAGCTCAATAACACTACTTTCGATATACAACCTCGCCCAATTCAAGATCCCGCCGAATCTTCCACCTTCAACCCAATACAACAGACTTCCAATCCATCAAGGGTCTTCAACGATGATTCCGAGTACGATCTCAGAGCAATCCCCGGCGTTGCAGCGTACCCACCACAACCCGATACAGAAACCGAAAACAACCGCAACAAGCGGATTAAAACCTCGATTAGTCCTAATGGAGCATCAGGTAGCGGAGTTCCTGGTTCAGTTCCTGAGTCAACTCGTCCCGTGGTGGTGGTTGATTCGCAAGAAGCGGGGGTTCAACTCGTCCACACACTTTTGGCGTGTGCAGAAGCAATTCAGCAAGATAATTTGAAACTGGCTGATGCGCTCGTGAAGCACATAGGATTACTCGCGGCATCGCAGGCGGGTGCTATGAGAAAAGTTGCTACCTATTTCGCCGAGGCTTTAGCGAGAAGAATCTACCGAATTTACCCTCAAGATGCTCTTGAATCATCCTACAACGACATCCTTCAGATGCACTTCTACGAGACCTGCCCGTATCTAAAGTTCGCTCATTTCACGGCTAATCAGGCTATTCTCGAAGCCTTTGCCACCGCTAATCGAGTCCACGTCGTCGATTTCAGTCTTAAACAAGGTATGCAATGGCCCGCCCTAATGCAAGCTCTTGCATTAAGGCCCGGCGGCCCGCCAGCTTTCCGTTTGACCGGCATCGGCCCGCCTCAGCCCGACAACACAGACGCCTTGCAACAAGTGGGCTGGAAGCTAGCCCAATTAGCCGAAACCATTGGCGTTGAATTTGAATTCCGCGGATTCGTTGCCAACAGCTTGGCCGATCTTGAACCTGAAATGCTCGATATACGACCGGAAGTTGAAACCGTCGCGGTTAACTCCGTCTTTGAACTTCATCGTCTCTTGGCTCGTTCCGGTGGGATCGAAAAGGTTGTGTCTTCTATTAAAGCAATGAAGCCTAAGATTATTACAATCGTTGAACAGGAAGCTAATCACAACAGTCCGGTTTTTCTCGATCGGTTCACTGAAGCTTTACATTATTACTCGAGTTTATTTGACTCGTTGGAAGGTTCTTCTGTGGCCCCGGCGAGTCAAGATTTGCTCATGTCCGAGGTGTATTTAGGGAGACAAATTTGCAATGTTGTGGCTTGCGAAGGTTCTGATAGAACAGAGAGACACGAGACGTTGACTCAGTGGCGAACTCGGTTGACATCGGCCGGGTTTGACCCGGTTCATCTAGGTTCGAATGCGTTTAAACAGGCGAGTATGTTGTTGGCGTTGTTTGCGGGTGGCGACGGATACAGAGTGGAGGAGAACAACGGTTGTTTAATGCTTGGATGGCATACGCGGTCGCTCATCACCACCTCGGCCTGGCAACTAGCTTCTACTGAGTCGTAATAGTGAGTTAAAGTCCAACTCAAATCAGTAGGAAATGGAATGGAATGTGTATTATTGTTTAGTTAAAACTGACTTTTGAGTGAGAATCGACGATGAATTGAACAGAACCAATCTAAGTGTGTAATTTAGTTTTTTTTTTTTTTTTTTATATTAAATCTTTTAGTTAATTTTTTTAAACTGTTTTTTTTTTTTTTTTTTTAATTTTGTTTAATATGGTTGAAAATGGATGCCCCATTCTGTTCAGTGTAATTTTCGTATCTTTTTTGAGATGTGTATGTATTTTTAATAAATGGGAAGCATAGTTTTCAACAATAAATGGGTTTTAATTTTCTAATTATAATTTTTAATGTTTCTGTTTGATAAATGTTACCTTAATATTATGAAAATCTTTTAGAAATCCTATCTACTACGGTGAAACAAAAGCCTAACCTAATATATTTTTGTTGTCCCACTATTTGACATGGAGATGTTGGATAATGATTCAAATATATTTTATGCAATTTTAAAGGGAAAAGTTTTATAATCAAGATAATAGAAATATCTAGATGAACCAGTGAATGACATGTGTTTATACTTTATATTATACATGATAATGATATATTGTATTATAGAATTAGAGTTTAAGTTAGTTTATTTATTAAATAAGAAGATACTGGGAATATAGGATTTTCAAAAGCAATCATTTGCTGACTCTGACAAACTGCTAAATAGTAAAGACAGTAAGTTTCTATATAGAATTTCACCTCAAGTTCTATTCAAATACAACTAATAAATAATAAATACAATAACTTTACCAAATTCTATTGCACTTGTGTAAAATTCTCTCTCCAAATGCAACCAAAAACATTTGTAACCGAATTTGAAATTTCTAATACAAATCATTTTGATTTATCAAGTGTTGGATGTAAAATCGTCAAGCAAGCTCGCCTGAAGATTCAGCGAGCTCGATAGGATGTAATGAGCTCGACAAGGTCGACTACGAGGGTTACTTGCACCAAATAAAGGGATAAGCTTGCGTGTTACCTAATTATACTAAGGAGAGAAGAACGATAGCTTAGATTCAAGGAAGAGATAACACACAAATAGGAGGAAAAAATATCCTGGTTGAACTTATTTGGAAAGAAGATACACACTGCAATTTCCCTACCAATTACGGAAGCCAAGAATCACAAAGTCTCTTCTAATAGTAGGATTTGAATTTCATTCCAATAAAATAACTTTACTTTGTAACAAGCGGGGCCTGAACCCTTCAATATAAAAGGGGTGGACACTCTGTAAAGGGAAGAGAAAAGGTGGGTGGGGGGTGGGTGGGGTGGGGGTGGCGGTGGGGAGGATTGTAAACTGATAATAAAATAGTAGAGGATGTAGGCTTAAGGTGATCACAACCTGCTGAACCTCTTTAAAAGCTCTTGTCTTTTCGATCTTTCTAATTTTGATTTTGATTCCGATTCCCATACTTTAGCTAGTTTTGAGAGTTCACGCACACATCCAACTCGGTTCCAAACAAGGTCAATCAGATTACACTAGTGGTTGTAGGTTTCTGTAACAACATTTTGGCGTTAGAAGGAGGGCATTGACCTCTGTTCACTCGATTGTACGAGTACAACTATTCTCCAGTTACAGAGATATCTACAATGGCAAGTACTAGGCAAGGAAGGAATATAGAGAACATGTCAAATGCCAATCAGGATGGCGGTAACGATCCTAATCCCAAGGAGATAGTACTAGCGGATTACCAGACTCATATCCCAAGTCCCACCAATTCAACCTGAAAAATCAACATGAAACGGGTTCATCCTATCTGGAAAATGTACATGTAATAAATTTATTAAAAACTCTTGTTGATGCAGTGCACAATCTCCAGTAGGATGTGGACGAGATGAAGGAAAGGCTACGACGAGCCTGACAATTATCACAACAAACTGTATCACAAGGAGTCCCAAGTTGGGAGCTAGAAACCATCAATGATGATAGCACCAGCAACAACACTACCACATTAGGGCGCCAACATGGGCAGTCCAGAAGAGTCAAAGTATTAAGACATAACGAGTCTACTCCAATAAACCCAGGAAGGTGTCTTGGGAAAGAGCCCATGAGTAAACCATCTTAACACCCGAACATTCGGATTTAGTGTTCAAATCACCAGGCTCACGGGTAGAAGCGGGCTCACAATCACGGCAAGTGCAGCCTCAGTGAGGAAATGAGACATAACATCAAAATCCTCAGAGTTAGCGTACAACGCAGCTTCAATGTCGTAACCAAAAAAATTATAAGTATACCTTGGATATAACTTATTATTCGAATGAGTGCACCTCATCGCATGCATGTGTGCCTCTCATAAGAAACTGTGACCAGGCTACAAATCTTCTAACCTAACTCAATTCGAGGATAACTGACATTCAGACTCACCTAGATGCATAGAGAGCAAACCGAGTCCCCACTTTAAACCCACCATTAAATGATCAATTGGATCAGGTGCAAAGAATGCTTGATGAGTTGTAAGCGGGTCAAGATACTCAGGTATTTGGAGCAATTAGCTCTCCTTTTACCGAAGAAGTCCGTCAAACACCATTACCTTAGGGGTTTAGTCTACCAAAATTGAGATTTTGTGCGAAAATTGAGCTGGCGAATCACCTCGATGCATTCAATGACCTGATGGATTTGCATCAAGTCACAAATCTAGCTAAGTGCCAGTGTTTTGCGGTGACGCTGGTTGAGGATGCGAAGAAGTGGTTTAAGACACTACAAGCAGGTACGATCAGTTCATGGCATCAGTTCGCTACCCTTTTCTTCCAACAGTTCCAAGCGAGAAGGGAGTTCGCAATGCCCTTAAGCTATCCGAGTAACATCAAGCATAAGAAGAATGAAACCTTGACTTCTTACTTGCAAAGGTTTCAGACTAAATAGAACAAGGTCGCTAACACCCTTGATGAGTCCATTACGACACTTTTGATAGCGGAGGTGAGAGCACAGAGGTGCAGACTGATATATGGAAAAACTTACAATAAGTCTAGCCCAGTTCTATCTGGGAAAACAAGGAAGAATTAGGGGAAAAGAAAAGAAATAATCAACATCGGGGAGGAAGAGAAATATGACGTTTCCCTAAGAAACAACAAATAGAGTCTGGAAAAAAGCGAGAGTTGGTTCTTAGATGCAGTGAATACACTCCATTGGTGGTTTCACTATATGAAATCTATGCAAAATCAGATGAAGCCAGATGGCTACCAGAGCCTAAAAAGCTTAAAACATCACATCATCGTAGAGATTCGAGGAGATACTACCGCTACCATAGGGATATCAGCCACAACACAAATAAGTGTCAAGTCCTAAAGAATGCAATCGAAGATCTTATTAGGACGAGTCACTTAAAGGAGTATGTTGATAGATCTCAAACTCCGGCCAACAGGGATGGTGGTAACGAGCACTCAATTGAATCCTCCAAAGTTAATCAAGTCTGAATGATTTATGGAGGACCTAGCGCTACAAGTGAATCCAGGCGAGCTTGTGAGCGATATGCCTAGGAAGCGAGGATGGATTCTGTTCCCCAAGTAATTACCCTTGAAACCAGATTGACAAAGAAGCCAAAGTCAAAAGATGTAATAATTGGGTTTTCCAAGGACGAGATTAGTTCAATGCCTCGGGCACAGCACGATGCGCTCATAATTATGGCTCATATCAGAAATTGTGAGGTGTTCCGAATAGTGTAGATAACGACATCGTAGTAAACATTATATACCTCTTCGCATTCCGCGAGATAAGGTTTAGTGAGCGGGATTTGAGGCCGACCTCTTCCCCTTTGTATGGATTTATTGGATATTCCGTAAGTCTAAAGGGGATCATTACTCTGCCAATCACGCTGGGCGAAGAAAAGAACATAGCAAAAGTGATGGTAGACTTTGAAGTCATCGATGACCCAACATCATACAACGTGATTTTGGGTACGCTGCTCTTGGATGACTTATGAGCGGTGACCTCAACCCGGTGCCAGGCGATGAAGTTCCCTACCTCTGAAGGAGTGGGAATTGTGAGGGGGTCGCAAACAGAATCAAGGAATTGCTATAACAAGACAATTACAATAGCGAAAAAATTGAGGCCACCTTAGACGATGGCAATCGAAGGGATTGAGCCACAACCTAGTCCAGTTGAGGACACAATAGATCCCCGACTCCATAAAGAGGAATTACTTGTTGGGCCTGTAAAAAAATTGCACGAGGTTGCAGCTAGCGAGCGAGAGTATGAAACAGCCTTGACCTAAAGCTAGATGATAAACTAGTTAGCTTCGTAATGGAGAATCTATACATTTTTGCATGGGTTCACACATACATGGTAAGGAACAATCATGAGGTAATGTGTCATAAACTAAATATAGATCCGAAAGCGCGACCCATTCGTAAAAAAAAAGGTCTATGGATACTGAGCGATCAAAGGCGCTCAAGGAAGAAGTCAACAAACTACTCGCCATTAAGTTTATCAGAGAAGTATGGTATCCTAGTTGGCTGGCAAATCCGGTACTGGTCAAGAAAGCCAACAAAAAATGGCGAACTTGTGTAAATTTCATAGATCTAAATAAGTCTTGCCCCAAGGATAGTTTTCCTTTACCGTTGACAAATTAGTTGGTATACTCAACGGCAAGAAATGATGTACTTAGTTTCATTGTTGCAAACTCGAGCTATAATCAAATCTCGATGTACAAGCCCGACGAGGAACATACATCTTTCATCATAGATCAAGCATTATACTATTACAGGGTGATGCCATTTGGGCTCAAGAATACAGGGGTGACGTATCAACGCCTGGTAAATAAAATGTTTAAGAAGCAGATAGGGAAAACAATGGAAGTTTACATTGATGATATGCTCGTTAAATCGAAGATAGTTGACGATCATATCAAGAATTTAAGGGAGATGTTCGGCATCCTTAGGAAGTATCAAATGAAATTGAATCTGTTGAAATGTGCCTTTCGAGTAAGGTTAGGAAATTTTTTGGGTTTCATGGTGAATTAATGAAGAGTAGAAGCAAACCTAGAGAAGATTCAGATACTACTGGATATGAAAAGTCCGCGAGGAGGAAATAGTGAAATCAGTGTATCTTTCAGTGTCCCCTCATGCATCTCTTGTATCTTTCAGTGTCCCTTCATGCAATTAGTGCAATCTCTTGTATCTTTCAGTGTCCCCTCATGCAATCAGTGCGATGTTAGTCTGTGAGGAGGAAATAGTGCAGTGGTTAGTATACTATGTTAGCAGACGGTTGTTAAACGCTGAAACAAGATATCCAGAGATGAAGAAGTTGGCTTTAGCTCTTCTTGTTGCATCTAGAAAATTGAGACCTTATTTCCAGGCCCATGTTCTCACAAATTACGCACTTTGCAAGGTGTTTCAAAAACTAGAATCATTGGGCAATCGAGTTGAGACAGTTCGATCTAAAGTACCTCATGAGAACCACAATAAAAGGTTAGGCTCTAACGAACTTTATCTCAGAATTTTCCTATCAACCTGAAGAAGTCATCAACTCGCCAAAAGCAAGCAGTTCAAGCAGTTCGACCGTAGAAGCCCATTCCACGAATGAGTTTTAAGATAGGCTAAAATGGACTTTATATGTGGACGGTTCATCCAATGAAAAATGAGCAAGAGCAAGCCTATTGCTGCTCCAAGGTCCGGATGGGAACCAATTTCGGGATGTAGTTAAATTTAGTTTTGCCACCTTAAATAATGATGATGAATATGAGGGTGTGCTCGTTGGAATCCAGTTAGCAAAAAAGATAAGGGCAGAGTCGATAAAATTTTTCAATAACTCACAACTCGTTGTATGTCAGATTACGATCGAGTATCAAGCCAAAGAAGATTAGATGGCGAAGTACCTTCAAAAGGTAAAATCTGAACTAGGATAATTTCAAGGTATGTGATTCAACAAGTCCCTAGAGACTGAAACACAATTGCCGATGCATTAGCTCGCTTGGCCTCAACGATGAGTAATAAGACTCGAGCATGATCACAGTAGAGTTTCTACCAAATCCTGGCATTACAGAAACATAACAAGCAGTACTTTCCACAGAGCAGCCAACTTGGATGGATCCTATAGTTGCATACTTAAAGGATGGGGTCAAGTAGGAAAATAAATTGGAAGCATGAGTTCTTCGTACTAAGGTAGCTCGCTACGTTCTGGTGAATGACATACTGTAAAGCGAGGGTATAACTTGCCATTATTGCGATGTGTCAATGACGAGGGTGCGAATTACATTGTCTGTGAAGTGCATGAGGAGATTTTTGGAAATCATTCAGGTAGGCAAGCTTTAGCCTACAAAGTATTGTGATAGGGGTACTACTGGCCGAGAGTCCATGAGGATGTAGTAAAGTTCGCCGAAAGTGTGACAAATGCTAGAGATTTGCCAACCTACTGCGAGCACCTCCACAAGAGCTCAAAACTTTCACTAGCCCATGGGCGTTTACAATTTGGGGAATTGACCTCATTGGTCCTTTACCTCAAGGAAAAGGAAGAGTAAAATTTGCAGTGGTCGCGGTCGATTACTTCATCAAGTGGGAAGAAGTCGAGCCATTAGCTACGATCACAACAAAAAAGCTCACGAATTTTGTGTATAAAAACATTATTTTCTGCTTTGGTATTCCGCACACTATCATTTATGATAATGGGAAACAATTCAATAGTAGTGAATTCCGATCAATTTGTGATAGACTCAGAATCAAGAAAAGTTCATTTGCGATATATCGACTACAAGCTAATGGGTAGGTCGAGGCAGTGAATAAGGTTACGAAGCACACATTGAAAACCAAGCTGGGGTCAGTCAATGGAACATGGGCAGAAAAACTTCCGGAAGTTCTATGGTTATATAGAACGATAACAAAGACATCCATATGAGAAACTCCATTCTCCCTCGCTTGCGGATGTGAGGTTATGATTCCCATTGAAATGATTCGTTCAGCCGAGAAATGTTTGACGAAGAGAATAATGACAATCTCATGAGTTTAAGATTATATCTTATTGAAGAGCACCGAGGAAAAGCCCAACTGAGAGTGGTGTCCTACCAACAACGAGCAAGACAATACTTCAATGCGAGAGTGAAAAATTGAGATTTCAAAGTCGGTAATCTAGTTTTGACAAGAGCTATACCGAGCACAATTTTGGGTCCCATTTGGGAGGGTATGTTTCATATAATAGAAAAACTCGCGCCAAAGACTTATCATTTGGAACAGTTAAACAGAACGACAATCTTGGGAGCTTGGAACGCCGAAAACTTAAGAAAGCATTATCAATAAGGCACTCAACGACCTCAAGTTAGTCTCATATGTTGCTCGTTTTCTTTTCTTTGGTTGTTATTTGAAGTTAGTGCTTTTTATCAATAAAATGTCATATTCAAAATATGATTGTTTGACATTACTAATATTGTAAGTTTTAACTGAAAGTCTAGTGAGATTTTAAAAAAGAACTCTTATGGAAGTCGTAACAAACAAGATCGTGACAGACTGAAGTCTTAGGCTTGAGAAAGTCAACGAGTTATAATCCGAGAAAATCCTGGAAAAATGAAATGTTACCAAAATTTAAACCCAAGCCTGGGGAGGAACCCTAAATAGGCCAACTTTAACAAAGGTGGGAACAACAGCTGCCTCAAGGGGTACATCCTCTTCTCTTTGACCCTCTTCGTTATCAGAAAAACCCGGGGAGACAAATTTTTGTTCGACAACCTCAGCTTTAAATCTTTCGACCTCAAGTTCATCCTTGGGTAAAAAGGAGAAGTCGAGCCTATGGTTGTGCTCCCAAAGAGATCGTACTAGGTTGACAAACAACTCCCAGACCGATACTTGCTCGGTTTCCTTTGTTATCTTCAGCTATTTTTTCAGTTCTACCACTCGATCACCGAAAAGAATGCCATGTTCTCTCGTCAAAGTCCGCTCCTGCTTACAATTTGCCAACTCAGACCTCGTTTCGTTACGTTCTGCTCTCAGCCGTCTGGATATTTTTTTTGTTCTATCAAGCAGTGCCATGACTTTGTTTCGATTGGCACTGATATGGTCTTTCTCTTTAGAAAGCGCTCCAATTTTTTCTTTCACACTTGCAATCCTTAGAAGCAAGGTGAAATGCCAAAAGTTCTTTTTTGGCAAGTTCAACTTGTAGCATAGCAACCTCTGCCTCCAATTGTTGAATCTTCTCTTCCGAATAGTGTTTGATGTTTTGGGCCTCTATGATGACATGGTCGGGAATGATGAGCATACACGTCCAGCTACAAGAAAGATCAACATAAGTCCAAGTAAGTAAACGGGACATGAAGGAAGAAGTAATCAAGATCGTACCTTGGACCCCATGCTGACGAGACATCACATTTTCTTGGGAGGAGGGAATTGGTGATACTTCTCGAAGCATTCAAGAGTAATCGCGTTTTGCAAAATATTGGCCCTCGAAACAAGATGCGAGGGAAATTTTGCGATCAATTCATCAATCTAATCATCGAACTCTTCGTTTTTGGATGAATGGCCCACTGAGTCCTTTGGGTGGACAGAGGCCACATAAGTCCCCCCAGTAGTCAAAAGTTGGATGACGGAGTCCGAGCCTCCCTATCAGGTGCATCAATGGTGATCGATGATCTTTCCCCTTCCCTAACAGCAACCTTCTTTGATTTTGAGCTTTTGGTGAGCTCACTACCTGCTCGCTTCGAGCCGATTAGAGTTTTTTTAGGGCTAGATTTGGATGCTGGCGACCAGAATCCACGAACTGTTTCTTCGACCTTGAAGCCTCAGCTACATTCTTCTTATAGCCTTTTTGTCGGCAAGCTTCAGTTCTAAGAAAAACAAAGAAGAATTTAGAAAATAGTAGAGGTCGCTATAAGAAAAAACATATTTATATGCTGAGAGTTAGAACTTACTCTTCGGATCCTTGACGAAGATACTATCAAAGTTAGCGTGGCCTGACAAAACCCGAAATCCTTTAAGTTTTGAATCATAATCAGTTTAGTCACGTCTTTTTAATCGTTTGACAACTGACTAAACAGGCGAAGTCGCTCTTGTGACTCGATAGAGATGACAGTCTGATTAAACTGGAGAATAACTGAAGAGTGAAGACTTGAAGAGGGAGTCTATTTGGATTAGGGAATGGGGATTTCAATTTAAGGGTAATAATATATTAACATATTATTATATATTTATATTTATTTATTTATTTAAAACCAGTTAGGAAAACATGTTTCGGTTACCGGGTTACCAAGACCAGTTAACACCCCTAATTGACACGAGGTCGTCATTTGAACTATTGATTTCGCGAGACTGACCCATGCCATTCATTTATCCTATGTGTCGAATAATTATAGGAAGATGCAACGTCATGCCACTCTACTTAAAGCTGCATTTAATGAGCAGATAACATGCCTGTTCACCTGCCATCACATTAATTAACCAGACGTGACTCTTAGGCAATTACCATCTTGCCCTTGAAAATTGGTAACTGAACAAAATCACAAGAAAACGTTATTTTGAATGTCAACGAAATCGCTCCATGATATCCCGAGAAGTTCTGGTTATGCAAGCTTAACTCAAATGAACTCTAGCCTACATAATAGTTTCTAGAGCTCAAAATGACCTCTATAAACTGGGGGGAAAATGTTGGATGTAAAATCACCAAGCAAGCTTGCTTGAAGATTCTATGAGCTTGACAGGATGTAATGAGCTCGCCAAATTGACAAGGTCGACTACAAGGGTTACGTCGCACCAGGCAAAGGGAAAAGCTCGCCTATTACCTAATTATACTAAGGAGATAAGGACGATAGCCTAGATTCAAGGAGGAGATAACGCACAATTATGAGGAAAAGATATCCTGGTTGAACTTCTCTGGAAAGAAGATATACATTGTAATTCCTCTACCAATTATGGAAGCCAAGAATCATGGAGTCTCCTATAATTGTAGGATTTGAATTTCGTTCCAATAAAAGTAAACTTACTTTATAACAAGTGGGGCCTGAACCCTTCAATATAGAAGGGGTGAACAATCTGTAAAAAAGGGGTTTTGGAAACTGATAATAAAATAACAGATAATATAGGCTTAAGGTGATCACAACTTGCTGACCCTCTTTAAAAACTCTTTTCTTTCCGATCTTTCTGATTTTGATTCCCATATTTTACTGTTTCTAGCTGGTTTTGAGAAATCACGCACACATCCAACTCTGTTCCAAACAAGGTCAATCAGGTTACACTAGTTGTTGCCAGTTTCTATAACAACATCAAGAATTTAAAGTTTGTATTATAATCTTCTAAGATTCGGGTTAATTTGATCATATCCTATAACAAAAAAATTTAAAAAGTTAGTCATAGCCCATGAACATGTTAAATAAATAAGCATCACTAATCAAACTTGACCAATTTAATTTTTAATAAATGAATCATGTTAATGATCATTTAATTAATTAATTCAACCTACGAGATCTTTTTTAATACAACTATTAAGTTAATAACTAACATTTTTTAAAAGGAAATTCATCTTCTCTCTTCTTTCCATATTTACTTATATATTGTTGTTACAGAAATCTGCAACAACCAGAGATATTCAGTCAACCTTGATGGGGTTGGGTAAGCTATGTGCTTGGTTATTGGTAACTAGCAATGCAATATGAACATACCAAAAGTATGAGAGACAAGAAGAGATTTTTAAAGTGGTTCAACCGGTATGAATCAAGTCAACATCCACTGTTATCTTATTGCTTTATGTATTTGCTCTTACAATCAAGATTGTTACACATTGAACAAATAAAACAGGAGAGGGAGCGAGCTCCCTGTGCCTTTATCTCACTTTTTCTCACTAAGCAGACTGCTCTCTATTTCGTGTGTAAAAACTTGTTTGTGAATCCTTCAAAATGGAGATTGCTTCTCCTTTTATACTTCTCGATTGGCAACAATTAGGAGTAGGTATTACGGGGTGGTATACACGTATAATCCCCCCGTAATCCGGATCTGAGCTAGGTTTCGACCATACTTTGAACAGCCAAACTAATGCGTGCAAATGCAACACCTAATTTTACCTCACTTATTTCTAATACAAAGTCGTGTATAGAATAGCATAAGCAAGAGTCTTTCCTGCAGAGGATTTGTGAACTCAACTAATTATCTACTTTTAATGGGGATTTTGTCACGAATTAAAAACCAAACAAAAATTAACTTAATAAAATCAAAGAATGTAAAGTACGCAGACAATCGCAAAAGAGAGATATATAAAAGATAAATGAGATTGAAGGTTTATTCGTCACCACTAGACATGAATTACATATAATAAGGCACTTCTAAAATTTCTACCCTCTTGATCACATCAGCTCATAAACTACCAAATGTTGATAAATCTCATCTCTCTTTACTGAATCGTTGGACTAGACATGGTCATAACCCAATTCCCTATTTATTAAACAACTTAGGATACAATCTCTAGATTCAAAGTAATAAAAGCATTAAGTTGCGAGAGACCTACTGAATCAAGGTTAAACTCGGATGGTCGGTTTAGTTATCTTGAGTGATTACCCCCCATGTATGCATACATACACTTTACCACTAATTATTTAGGTTAATAAAGTGATTCCGTACTAAATAACCTAAATTGACAATAATAGATTAACCCTAACTATTTAATTGCGCACTTAAACAATTAAGACAATCCATCTAAACCCTATTCCTAGAGAAATAATCACATAACAAAGAAGTATCAAACGATAAAAAGATACAGATTTATTAATTTCAAGACATGTCTAGGGCTTTGAAATCACCCTCAATCACAAAAGAATTAGTTCCTCATGAATAAGTTAAGAACATCATTGTATTAATAATAACAAAGAATAATAATGAAAAAGAAGAAAAACTTAATAAGCTTGGTTAGACTAATAGAGTTGATGAAAATCTCCCCCAATCCTTCTTCTCCAAGCTTCCTTTAATCTCTCTTCTCTTGAGTTCTTTAATATTTTTGTTCTCTCTATTCTCTAGATCTCTAAAAAAGGCTCAAGACTTGTAATTATGTCACTAGGGCCTTGGGGTTCCGTTTCCCCCTTTCCTAATCAGTTAAAAACACTTAAAACAGGGAATACAAGTTATAATTTTAATTCAGAGTCATGGCTATGCCGCGACACTATGCTGTGGCATTAATGGTTCTGCCCCGAAACTCATGACAGCGCAAAGATGTTGATGTTTAAGCTAGATAACGTTCGAATTTGGCCAAGTGGTAAACATATGAATTGTAGCCCTTTGAACAAAATTTCCAACGATCCACGAATCACCTCAATCAGATATCTACAGATAAAGTTATTATCAAATTACTGAAGCATATCCAAAACTGGAGTGTTTTTTAGGATTTTCACTTCAACTTTAAATCGTTAAAACTTTCTCATTTCAGCTCCAAATTATGAACTGTTTGTTTCTTGTCGTCACACATTCCATCGCCAACATGATTCTTCATCTAAATGTCATCTTTTAGATTTTATGCCCTGAAAAAACAACAAAAATACACGTAATCCCGAAAAGTGCATTTATGAAATAATAAAATTAAGTCATGCAAATTAATCATAATTTTCTACAAATAGTACATAAAAATCACCAAATATAAGTGCATTTTCAAAAACTTATCACAAACTCTTACTTGGGTTAGTCAATCCTTTACTTGAGTTGATCAATCTTGTGGGAGAAGTTTTTCGGAGAACGAACACATGGAACACACACAACCGCTAGATCTTGGCATAGTAGTTTGACAGGTGACACCACTCCAAACACTATGAAATTTCCCGTACTACATACATAAAATATGAATTACCACATGTTAAAATGAAGATAATTCATGATTTTGGTAAGCTTTTATAAAAGCATGTGCTATAATGTTAATTTGATATGAAATGAGTATAGGAGCAGACGAAAGGCAAAACAATTAATGATAAAAATATAAAAGGAAAGATAAGGTTAGTGTTAAAGCTTATCTCGTAGACTGTTAAATTAATTATGAAGATGGTAGGGATGAAGTTCATTAGTGGTAATGTTAAGGTAAGTAATAATTAATTAAGTAGGTAAAACCAAAAAAAGTAATTATTAGTGTTAAGGTTTATCCACAAATGATTATAGGTCGGGAATTTTGATTATAATTACTTTAGTTCATTAATTAAGCCAATAAATTTATAGAGTTGGTAATGTAATGAATGAATATTTAAGTGAAATGCAGCTTTCATATATCAGAAATAAGATTCCTGCTACCATTAAGAAGTCGCCAGGTCACAAGAAAAAAGACAATGGATTTTGATAAGTTTTAGATTTTAGGGTTGGCCCAAAAGTTATCAATGTCATTAAAGTGAATTAATGATAATAACCATTTGCCTAATAAAAGTATTCTCATTTATTTATTTAATTTTATCTTATCTACTCTTAATTCATTGGTCATGCCTAGGGATGGGAGTTGGATCCACACCCGTGAGGGTCCGCCCCATCCCGCCCCATTCGGGGTGAGTTTCACCCGCTAAAATTGGATTTAGGTATAGGTCCGAGTCTAAAAAGAAAATCTGTCACCGGGTGCGGGTCGGGTGTGGGGATGGTATTGGACCCGCACCGCACCCTCCCCAAAATATAATAAACTAATAATACTATAATTCTAATTAAGTTTTTCAATGTAAAAGTGTATTTGT
>WYDK02042078.1:0-16349 GCA_009867345.2 Toxicodendron radicans | reverse complement strand
CGCCGTTCATTTCTTTGATGGTCAATTCATCATAATCTTTATTTGTGAACCAAAAAAATGCAGATCCTAAACCTGCTCATGCAGGAATCAATTATGTTCCAAGTCTCTTCAGGGACCTGAAGTCTTGCTCTAGCACGCCAAATTATGAGGTGATAAGTTGAGTACTTAAGATATATGGTTTCTACCAATAATTGGCTGATATCCATTCCTGAAATCATCACTTCTGATGCTTTTCGTGCTAACATCAAATTTATAACAGAAGGAAATGAAAGTGGCAAACAATGTTAATTTTAAGAGTAGAGAGAAATAGAGAGTTAAAGAAGCAAAACTAACAAATTTAATTAGGTTTTGGAGTATACAGTAGAGCTTAGCAGTCTAGGTTAATTAACAAACATGTAATAGGCACTAACCAGAATAAGTAGTAATGTTTATAAAAGAAACAAAATTAACATACTCAACAGGCACATATAGCCTCCTCTGAATCTCGCAAAGTACCCAACCGACTCCGAAAATTTCTCTAATTCTCTCAAGTATTCAACTTCAACTTCAACTTCAACTTCAATACCATCTGCCCGTTTCAGGGTAAAAGGTAACCACGTTTATATATAGTAGATAACACTTTGAAAGTAAAGTTGATTGTTGACCATTTATCTAGGAGATTGTCTTGTTCAATCTCAGTCCACCTATTGGACCTTTTTATAAACCGCCATTTATCTCTCCATGGGACACGACTCAACATAATTACCAATACGCCATTTTTCAACGCCTGTTAGCTTCAATTGACTTGTACGAGTATTTAATGGCAATCGATGAAGATCATTCCATGAAAAAACAAAACATTAGCAATAATAAACCACATAATACTCAATATATAAACTATTTCGAAAACAAAACAAATGAACTTACAAAGTCAACCTTATTCTCAAACTCAGCAGGCTTCTCAGCAAGGACATCGAAAGGCAAAATTAGAGTTGAATATGCCTCTTATAAAAAGATAGGACTCGTTAAATTACAAGCCCACGTAAATCTTATATTCACGCAAACAAGATTTAACTGCTCCTTCTCTTGTCATCGTCAACTCGTCGCCATCTCATCCTCCGTTGATTTCTTCTCCGGCTCCAGCAACTTCTCCCTCGTCAATCGGCTTCCCACCATCTCAAGCTTATGCTCCAATAGAGAACGCTGTCGTTTTCAACATATTTGCCATTACTGAATCTTTGGTAAGTGGATAAATCACTACCGATGAGATTGAGATAATGGAGAAGTTAGGGATTCCAGTTGGCTTCGATTCGACAAAAGGGAAGCCGGTGTCGGTCCTTGGATTCTTCCTCGTTGTCCTGTCAGATTTGATGGTGGTGAGAGAGGAAAGAAAGCAACCGGAGAGAAGGAAGAAGTGTTGATAGTGAGGAGAGAGATCTCGTCAACTTTGGGTCTGAAGACGGTAATCTGCGAGTTGGCAGAGGAGAGAGAGAGTATACAGTCGCAGGGAGACAACTGACGGGAGTTGTTATAGATGGAACTTGTGCGCTGAGCGAAGACGATGTCGAAAGTGAAGCCATCGTCGATTTGCACCTTCATGTCGGGGCACAACGAGTATATGTTTATATTCACAATAACCCAACCAAATATGTGCACTATATCCTTGTGGTTTGAGGAAAGCAGAAGAATCTGATAGGCTTGACTACAACTGATAATATGTGCATGTCTGGAAAATGAAAAGATGAAGAACAACAAAGAGATGAAGATATTAAAAAAAACATATTGCACAAAGAAAAGAGGTGTACCTGATAAGCCTGAGCGAACTCATCCAATTGAGCGAGAGAACGAAGATCTCGTCGGTCATTTCCAATCAACGTGCCTATGATGAAATGAGTGTGAGTTGAGATGTGAGAAGAGTGATTGAGCAAGGAATAAAGGGTAAGAAAGGAGATTTAGGGCAAATTTTCAAGATTTGAAGAGTGAGTGCGATTTAGGGCAGATTCGGCCGAGAAGAGGGAAACTGAAATTTTTTGTAAGTGTGAGAGGGAAAGAAAATCGTGTTCTTGACAGTTTATAACTATCAAGAAAAACAACAACTGTCAAGAATAAAAAATTTAATTTTGATAAATTCCTTGACAGTTATAAAATGTCAAGAAAAAATAAAACTGTCAAGCTTTTGAAAAAAAGTTTCACCTTCATCTGTTAAGAAAGGCCATTTTTCTTGTAGTGAGTTTAACTTCTCCAGGCCGTTCATGAGCTTCAAAATAATGGTCAAAGAATTTTTGTCTACAATTGCAAACCGGAGACTCAATACCTTAAGCCCTAGAAGATAGATAAATAAGGCAGTTGCAAATTCAAGGTAAAAAAGGAGCATTACTTTTAGTGTTGAGAAGTTCTTGCAATTGGCGCTTATCATCTGCATTAACTTAGAGGGACTACAGATGTATGGAACAATCAAAGACTCAAGTTCTTGCCACCTCTGGATGGCATCATGAAACCCATCCACTGTAATCTGATTACAAGGTGGTAAAACAAGATGTTTGACTCTAGGGAACCTGCAGGGGAGAATCTAAGCATTATTTCCCGATTCATCCAAGATAATAGTTTTTCTATATTTACTCAATAAATAAGTTTATTTATATTTTATAATTAGCTTTAGTAGATTTGGAAAGAAAAAAATATGAGATGAGACCTTATAGTTGCATAGTCCAAGTGCTTGTCATTGATATACATTGAGTAATGGAAAATCAACCGTGTCACATTATTGCAACCGAGATTGAAAGCATTCTTCAAGATACACATTACTCTCCACCAACTAGACTGGTTATCCAACAAAGCCCAAGTTTCTGAGGGGAGAATGTCGGTGGAGTTACCCTTCAGCCTATTCAAATCCAGTGTAGCGCAAAGAACTGGATCGCGACAAGCAAAACGCCGCCATGACTTACAAACTCGAGAAACACCAAAAACCAAATCTGTAAGGTTGATGACCATAAATATCTCGACAAGGGTTTCATAATCCATTGTTTGCCAATTCCGAGAACTTGAGCTTCCAGAAAGCATTTTTCCTACAATATGCGGAAACAAAAACATTGTAAACAAAAGTATAGTTCCCACATTGAAATCCTATGAAAAAAGAAGATGATGAAAGTCAAATATAGTTATTTCACGTAAATATATTGTAAGACGATTTAAAATGTTTCAGTGTGATCTGTTGGCACATTTTTACAGACTTATAACTACAATCACTAGTGATAAAAGTAAAAGCAAATTGCAAATCACCCTAGATACTGAACATTCTTTGAATTACGAGGCCAAATGTGGATTTATAATATATACCTACATGCATTTGGCATTGCAAGAAGTTTGAAAAAAGAATTCTTGCACCAAAAATATTCAATATGCCTATAATGTCTTTCAAGCTTTATGAATTCTAAATCAAGATAACCATTCGAACAACAACAATGAGATCCTTCAATAGAGATATATCAGCTGAACTTTATGTTCATTCAACATAATGTGTAATGTCTTTCAAGCATCATATGTAGGAAGAACATGATATAGTATTGATGACACAATGTCAATCCGTAGACAATAAATTCTAACATAGAAACTTCTCATCCAATTCCGTGTTGGAAAAGAGGATGGTTTTTCTAGGAAGAGAATATTTTACTTCTCAAACTCTTTTACTCTCTTACTGTCTCTTCTCTTATCAAAAGCTTAGTACAAGAGGGTATTTATAGATACATGAGACATTCTAGAATTTTCCTAATTATAAAACCTAGGAGACACATTCAAGAAACCTACACATGAACCAAATAAATTCATGTACCAAGAAACCTTAAAAGACATATTAATAATTCTAGAAAACTTAAAAGACCATTCTAGAAATTAAAATTATTAATCTTAACATCCTCCTTTAATTTGAATTTTCTTCTTTGTGCCAAGTCTTGCTCTCAATCTTCGAAAGTCTTCAAATTTTAATGGTTTCGTGAAAATATCTGCAACTTGATCTTGAGTCTTCACATACTTGAGCTCTACTTCCTTGTTGGCAATGCACTCTCTAATGAAATGATACCTTGTGTCTATATGCTTGCTTTGATCATGAAACACTGGATTTTTCGTAAGTGCTTGTGCAGACTTGTTATCAATGCAAATTTTTGTAGCTTCTTCTTGTGGCAAGAGAAGTTCCTTCAACAATTTTCTAAGCCAAATAGCATGACAAGTACAAGAGGTTGCCGCCACATATTCAAACTCACACGTTGAAAGTGTGACTATGGGTTGCTTCTTTGAACTCCATGAGATAGCACAATTACTCATATAAAATACAAAACCAGTAGTACTCTTTCTATCATCAATATCTCCCACAAAATCACTATCACAAAAGCCCAAAAGTTTGAAATTACTAGAAGGAGAATAAAATAGTACAAAATCAAGTGTACATTTTAAGTAGCGGAGAATCCTTTTAGTAACTTTCATATGAGTGGACGTAGGAGTTTCCATGAAACGACTCACTACTCCAACAAAGTTAATGATATCAAGCCTCGTACATGTCAAATATCTCAAACTTCCCACGAGACTTTTGAAAAAAGTCAGATTTTCCTTTTCACCATCTTCAAACTTTGATAGCTTCAGTCCACTTTCCATAGGTGTGTTCATGGGATTACAATCAGACATCTTGAATTTCTTCAAAAGCTCCTTTGTATAGCATTCTTGAGAAATGAATATCCATTCCTTCATTTGCTTAATCTCTAGGCCTAAGTAATATGACATGAGCCTTATGTCAGTCATTTCAAACTCATGTGACATAGCCTTCTTAAATTCTTCAAACAGGCTTGGATTATTACCAGTGAAAATAAGATCATCCACAACAAACATGGAAAATATCTCCATTATCATGAACTTTGACATAAAGAGCATACTCATTAGGGCAACGAACTGATGTGAATCCTAATATTTTGTTTACATCCATCACATTCCATTCAACACTTCACACACATGAACCCGAAAATGCTACACAACTTTACTCCTCTTGCAACCTTTCGGCCAAGGCAATCATATGCACATACAACACTTCATTTTTCTCACTTCTTCAATGCACACATTCAACACTTCAAGAACAACACTTAACCAACACAACACAAGAAATTCGGCAATAACACAACTACACACAAGGTTCACCAGAAATGACAAACACAAGAACTAGGATAATAAGTAACTTACTTAGATAGATAGCCAATGATCATGCAAGCTTAAAGGGACTCCCACCAACTTGAATTAACCCACCACCAAGCTTAGGCCGAAACTTGGGTAAAGGAAAGCACAAAGAAGAACTCACTCTTCTTGAATTTACTATTCATCATATTCATGTTCTAGCCTTTACAAAATGAGAGAAGACCTTTAAATAGACAATTACATGACATGGGGCGTCTCCCCATAAGTTCAAGCATAATATTACAATTAAATAAAAGTTAACTTAAAAGAGATATTACATAATTAAAAAATGGGAGCCATGCCTATTTAATGCAAGCTAAACAACTCACTTACACCTTTCCTTAAATCAAAGAGTCTTGTCTTTAATTGTCTTTAGCTTGAATTGATTGTATTTTCCACTTGGGCTTGGACCAAATGGGCTCCTCCACCTTGTTGTTCACAGATTAGGCTTGTAAAAAGAGTATTGAACACTTCTTGGGCTTTAAGTATTCTATGGACTAACTTGTGGACTTCGTTGAATGGTTGGGCCGAGAGTTGCACAATTTGATAAGCTTGGGCTTCTTGGTTTTTCACAATAGAACCCGAAACCATCATGGAACTTAATGGTTTTGATTATCATGTTGATGAAGGAGGCTACTAATTTGTTGTGTTTCTTCGGATCTATGGGTAACTAAATTAGATCTTTGGTATTCAATGTAGCCTAATTCAGAGGCTTGACAGTTTAATTAGATTATATGTTATTTCATTTCGTATATTGGTGATCCATTTAATGATTTCTTGTTGATTGCTCTTATTTACATTTCCAATAGATTATCTTTAATGTTAATGTTTTTATTGATGTTATAGAGTGAGTATTAGTTATGTTTATTAAAGAGATGCTTAAGATTAAGATGTTAATTAGTGTTTGTGCATACACCTTGCCTTGCACGAAATTATCTTCTAAATTGCTTTCTTAAATGTTTAATTCATTTTTTGTGCATACGCCCTGCCTTGGATGAATTGGTTTCGTTTGATTCAAACTCTTTGTATTTGTGCATACGCCCTGCCTCTTATTAAGTTGTTTCTTTCAAATCAAGCTCTTGCGTTTAATGGGTTTTTGTCGACTAAGTTAGACTATACGCCCTAGCTAAGTTAGTACCAAAAGCACTTGATTAATTCTGAATGCCTTACGGTGAGATCTTAGTTGTGTGAGTTTAACCCGCAAATTGAGAAGTGAAATAACGATAGTTTAGTTAATTTCGTCAAGTGAAAGAATTACGGTGAAATTGGATACCAAAGCCTTTTATTAATTGTTTAATCGTTTATTCTTGTTTAGTTTTTAATACTTGCTTAGTCTTTAATACTTGTTAATCTTTAAGTCTATTTATCATTATTGTTTTTGCTTACTATTTTCATTCATTTCAATAGATTAATTAAAATTCATACTCAATTTGTTTAAATTCAAGTTTTGGAATTAAGGTTTAGTTTAGAGTCTAGTTTAGCACTTACAAATTTCCTGTGGATCGACCCTTTCACTTTGCACACTGTACTACGACAAACACTCGTGCACTTGCGAGGAATTTAATTTGTAACATCACTTGCCCATTTGCTTAAGGTCAATATACAACAAAATAGCTTTTCTTGATTCCCAGATCCAACCCCTTACAAAGAGTTTTCTCTCCCTTTTTATAGTGGAGGGTTAGAGAAGTTTTGTTACAAGATAATTAGAAAAGGAAATTGAATTCAAATAATTTTGATGATAGTCATCCTGTGATCCTCAGTGTATTCAAATGGTAAGGATATTGATTAATATATCTTGTTTCTAACCGGGTCTTGCTGAGATATCTCTTCCCTTTAGTATATGCTATCTATTCCGTGAATCCAAGACGTCAAACTTATCTTCTTAATGTGTTCTGGTAAAAGGCGAGCTTATTCTCTGTCAAGATGTGATGTTAAGGTCGTCGATGACCTTGTTAATCGTTGCGAGCTCATTGTACTCTATCGAGCTTACTGGTAATCCGACGAACTCACTTGACGATTTTACTACTAACAACTACATATATTTGTCGTATCATCCATTTCAATTTATTTCATTTATTTCTAGTTCTAAATCATGCAATCAAATTATATTAAATTATATTGTATATATACAATCGTGCTGCTTACAAATTTAGTTTTATTTTTTTTCTTTTATTCTTACTGACTTATATTTTCCTCCATCTTTCATACCGCCAGTATTAGAGAAAAATCATAGAGTTTCAAGGTTTGAGTGCCAATCCATAATCGTCAATTAACAAGAAAAAAACTATATGAGTTGAATCCAACCTACTCTTTACAATATAATATTTTAGCCATGATCAGCCTGCACAACTACGCAAATTAATCTGCATTAACCAAAAGAGCTCACACACGGTTAATATTACATTGACTATGATTGATAATGAATTGAAGATCAAAATAATTGTGCCTAATAGTAATAAATACCATGAGAGGAAATCTACTATGTTTTTTGTTGCTTTTAATTTTTTTTGTAAGTGTTGTTTGACAACTTATGAATTATGTGTGCACATTATTGTTGATGTATGCACTTTGGTTTGTCGAGCACAATTGTATTTATCTTATTGTTTACACATGTTAGAACATCTTGTTGTATGTGTACACACTGTCTTGTTAATATGATCGTATTGAACAAACATGTTGGCACATTTCTGTTTGTGTTTAAAACTTTTATTGATCTGATCTCTTAGTACATGTGGAATTTTTATCTTACTTGTCCAATTATTTTTTCATTTATGAAACTTGCCTGAAGAGTCACTTTACAAGTGTCATTCTATCCTAAAAGTGGTCCATGAAAGTTTGTTAAAAAGTTTCTCTCTATGTGTAATGTTAGATTGAATATAACAAGGATATAAATTGTGTCATCTTCTTCCTTGCATCTCAAACTTGGAAATTTGTAGATTCACTGTGCTCTGAATTTTAGAGAGTATATTCTCATTCATGTTCCTTTTTATATTGGGTTTGTTACCGATCACTTGGCTTAGCCTTGGGTGTTGGAACGTGGTTCCTCTATTTAAAGCTTGAAAGAAGTTCAAGTTGTGGAGCTGAAAGTTGTTTTCGGCCATTCAAACTCGTAAGGAGCTCGAGCTGTCCAAGTGGATTCTTGGACTCAAGCAGATTGTAGCAGAGCGTCGGAGTAATCAAAAATGTGGAGTTAGAGTCCTATAGAACATATAGTTTTTTATATTGTTGTACTTAATTTTAACTCTGGATTTGCTTGTAACGTGTTTGTTATAGTGGATTTGCTAGATTTGGACTTGGTCCCATGAATGTAGACTAAAATGGTTTTTAGCCAAAACATGTAAAAATCCCTATTTGCTTTACTTATCTATTCATGGTTGATTGACAATGTTAGACGGTTTGATAAATATCTAACAAAAGCATTAACACTCGCTAAAACCCATTCTGATGTGTGTTTAAAGAGTTCATGTACTCTTTCATTGTTCGTTAAAACAAGCTCTGGTTTTTATGTTATTATATTCTTCAATGATTTTCTCGGCAACCAATATGAGTAGTAGAAATTAATTAATTGATAATGTAACCAATAGTGATCCCTCATTGAGACAATATTTCATATTTAATATAAATTAATGCGAGCGATGGTTCAAAGATGGGGATTATCATTATTGTTTTGTCATTAAATCTTTTTTTTTTATGACGGGGTTTAATCTTTGGTACTCATTGAACATCGATTCTACAAACCCAATGGATTAGGTAAATCATAATTGTTGTAAGTGGTTATTGTTAGGACTCGAACACAATACCTTTGGATAACCCACTTAAATGGTTACAGTATTACCATCCGACTACAAGCCCAATAATTATTAAATCTTATCTTAGTGGCCAATGGGATAAGATTTATCATATTAACATTATGATCTAGGCATTATGGTATCTTAAAGAATACTAATCTTCTCATTATGATTGGTTTTAGTGTATGTTGATGTCAAAATCTACACCAACAAACAAGTTACGTTCAAGTCGTTGAGACTATAGCCTATTTAGTTATTTTTAGATTAATTATTGGCGAGGGCGATTTGATTCTTTAGTTCGTTAATCAATGATTTGTAAAAAAAAACGAGACAAGTGTTTTTATAGTGGTTCGGAGGCTGAACAACGAACTTCTACATCCACTATAGTTTTCTATTAATTATGGAGATTACAAACTAGATCGTTGCGATTTGATTACACGAATAAAACAGTTCTAAAGAGAGAAAGCTATTTGGAGCATCTTATCAATTTCCTTGAGAGAGAACTGATCTTGGAGCTTCCAGGATCCTCCCAAAACGTTGAGAAAGGTCTTCTATTTATAGGGAGTGATCGCGGGTGCCATTGGACAAGTGTAAACCATTGGTGTAGCTTGAACTGAAAGTGGGAGACAACTGGTCGATTGGTTGCAATGGAACTGAGTGAGGTCATTTGGAGACAGGTGGCGTGACCTGGGAGGTCGCGTGATGTCATCAGCGAACACACTAGATTTTACCCCATGACAAATACCCTTAAGTTTTTGGAGTGCGATATCGTTGATCGTGATCGGATTCCTAAAATTTTCATTCCTTGGATTAGTCTGATTCGGTTAACTTTCTACGGGCTGTTGTAAGTGATCTGAATGCCTCTTAAATCATCTCATTCAAACTTGTTTTCTTACAAATTGGAGGTCTACGAAACGAATCAGATGCAAAGTGCTCTCTAGAGACGAGAGTGTGAAACGAACTTAATGATGCCTTGTCTTCTTACATTCCGTGAACATACGACATTTACTTTGAATAAGATGAGGCATTTAATGCGCATGGGCCGCATTAATTGCCTGCCATTATTAAAAAAACATTCTTTTGGGCGCAATAAATGCGTGTGTCAGCTCGATTGAGCGGGTGCGACCCATGCGCTCACCAGCTCTTTAGATATCCGTCGCTAGATCGTGACACGTGGCCATGATTAGACGGCTAGGGTTCATTCTCACTTGGGTGGGAGAGAAAATAATTGACGCCTTTAATGCTCGCCACATGGAGGTCGACAACGGTGAGGATCTATCATTTCATTTAAATGAAAAGTGAGAGGTAACTGACACCGTTGATGGCTGCCACGTGGAGGTCACAGACACCTGAGATCGCTTGAGGATTGAATATAAATTGAAGGAGGGAAAATGAAAAACTCCTTACATTTTCTTGCCCAAGCTTTGCAATTTTTGTTCTCGAGCTCTCTCAACTTTCTCTTCTGTTTTCCTTTGATTTCTCTCGGTTTTCGTCACTTTCTCGGCTTCCAAACAACATTTGTGCTTCGTGGACCATCTCTGCTAGTTCGTTGAAGTTTGTTTCGCTACCAAGTAACACTTGCGACTACTGTTTCATTAGTTTTTCCCTTGTTTTCATTTTTTCTTGCTCTCGGTAAAAATGGAGTTTTTGGGTTGTTTGGGTTGTTTGGGAGGTTGTGTTTGGGAACATGAAGTGGTTTGGGGCGTTGGTTTCGTCTGTTTGAGTGTTTAGGTCATTTTTTGAGTGTTTTCGTGTGTTCTAGTTTTCTATTCGAGTTCGTTATTTTCTCGTCGAATCGAGCGAACTCATTAGGTTTTTTTCTTTTTGCGTGTTTCAGCCATATAGGTGAATATGAATTAGAACTTGGAGTTGGTAGATCTTACCTTCAGTATGAGTATGTCTTCGAGCTCGTCTTCGAATTCACAGTCCATTAATTTTGAGCCCGAATATGTAAACTTGCGAACTCCTTCACCCATTGATGTTGTGCCTTTGCAGACGGTTCCTCCCCCCGATCATCCACTCGCCCTCGAACAACGACTAAGAATTGTAGTAATGGCTGACGATCAAGCAAGGGACACCAAGATAGAGGCGAAGGTCGACGTGATGCTTGACGAGGATTGGCTTGTGCCGACCACGATCTCTGACACCGAGTTCACGACGACACATGCAAAGTATTCGTTGCAAGTTCCGAACTATCGAAACTTGGAGTATTCAATGAGGAAACCACCACCCGGCCAGACATTGATCTCCGAGGTGATATAGGTTGTCAAGGGGACAATGTGGATAATGTAGTGGCATAATGAGGTCTAAGTAATGATGAAAACTTTAGGAGAAAGCGTTGGGATGATGGTGAATGTTGAGGAGTGAAAATCGGAGTCAAGAGCGTCAATGGTGAGAGTGTGGGGACTGATTTTAGAGAAGAAAGTGATAAAGTGGTAGAAGAAGGTGAAATCCCGCTTTTTAGGTTAGTGTAAAAACCCTAAAAGTTACTGTTGACGTGGACTAGGCTTTACACTTAGTAAAATATTTGAAGTTTATGGTGTCCCTCCATCTTGTCCCAAATGCTGCCGCACTCTTAACAACACTCGAACAACTACATGCACTCAGTCCAAAACTTGATTCCAAACAAGAGGTTGTTCTTAATTCCTGGAAACATAAAATACAAGAAAAACACATTGAAATTAGTAAAAACAAAACAAAGCCTAAAAAACACAATGCTAAATTAAAAATCAAAGTAAAATGAATTCAAAAAGGCTTGAGCTGCCTCCCAAGAGCGTTTGGTTTTAAGTTTTCAGCCTGACTTTGCCAATGCTTAATTCTGATGGTGGAGTGGGATTCTCACTCGTTCTCTGTCCAGTTTTAATCCTCAGTAGGTCTTCAATCTTTGACCATTCATTTTGAACTCATCATTGGTATTCTCATTCACCAAGTCAACTGCCCCATTAGGATAAACTTTGATAACCTTAAATGGTCCTGACCATCTTGATTTCAACTTGCCAGGAAAAAGTTTGAGTCTTGAGTTGTAGAGCAAGACATATTGGCTTGGTTGAAACTCTCTTTTATGGATTTTCTGATCATGCAACTTCTTGACATTTTCTTTGTATAGCTTGGCATTTTCATAAGAAAACTTCCTAAGTTCTTCAAGCTCAAGAAATTGCTTTTTCCTCTAATCCCCAGTTGCTTGCAAGTTCATGTTCAGCATTTTGATGGCCTAATAGGCTCTGTGTTACAGCTCCAAAGGTAGGTGACAAGCCTTGCCAAAAACCAACCTATAAGGTGACATGCCAAGAGGGGTCTTGAATGCCGGGAGGTATGCCCACAACGCTTAATCCAGTTTTAAAAACCAATCTCTTCGACTAGGACAAACTGATTTTTCTAGGATTTGTTTGATTTCTCTATTGGATATTTCAGCTTGCCCATTAGTCTGTGGATGATAGGCAATGGCTATCTTGTGTCTAACCCTATATTTATTCAGTAAATAACTCACCAATCGATTCACAAAGTGTGTGCCTTCATCCCTAATAAGGCATCTTGGAGTTCCAAATCTATTGAAGATGTTCTTTTGCAAAAACTTCACGACCACCTTGGCATCATTTGTAGAACAAGCTTGAGCTTCCACCCACTTGGATACATAATCCATAGCTACTAGAATATAATTCATGCCAAAAGAAGAAGGGAATGGCCCCATGAAGTCAATTCCCCACACATCAAAAAGTTCAACTTCTAAAATGTTTGTTAAAGGCTTCTCATGCTTTATTGAAATATTTCCCATCCTTTGACAACGTCCACATGACTTCGAAAACTCTTGAGCATCCTTGAAGAGAGTAGGCTAGAAAAATCCAAATTGAAGGACTTTTGCTACTGTTCTTGACCCACCAAAATGGCCACCATATGGTGCTACATGACACTGCTAAAGTATGCTGGCGCATTCTTCACCAGATATATATCTTCTCAAAATTTGATCAACCCCTTGCTTATACAAATATGGGTCATCCTAGAAATATAATCCCACTTCATACAAAAATCTCTTCATTTGTTGCTTGGAAAGGTCAGGGGGTAGAATGCCACATGCCAAGTAGGTAGCAAAATCAGCAAACCATGGGCACTCTTGATGATTCATGGCAAGTATTTGCTCATTAGGGAACATATCTTTAATGGCCATATTGCCTTGAGTAAACTCTTTATTTTCTAGCCTTGAGTAAATTCTTCATTTTCAAGCCTTGAGAGGTGGTCCACAACTTGGTCTTCACAACCTTTTTGATCAACAATCTCCAGATCAAATTCTTGTAAGAGTAGAATCCACCTTATAAGCCTTGGTTTTGAATCTTTCTTTGAAACCAAGTTCTTAATGGCTAAATGATCTGTATGAACCACCACTTTGGTCCCAATAAGGTAGACTCTAAACTTATCAAAGGCAAAGACTACAACAAGTAACTCCTTCTCAGTTATGATGTAGTTGAGTTGGGCATCACACAAGGTCTTACTTGCATAGTAAATAGGGTGAAAAAGCTTACCTCTCATATGCCCCAGTACAACTCCGACAACATAGTCACTTGCATCACACATAAGCTCAAATGTCAAGGACCAATCAGGAGCCATAATTACAGGCGCTGAAACTAAGGCTTTCTTCAATGTTTCAAAGGCAATATGACATTCTTTGGTAAACTCAAATTTCTTGGCATGCTCTAGCAAAGAACATAAGAGTTTGGCAATTTTTGAGAAGTCTTTTATGAATCTTTTATAAAACCCAGCATGGCCTAAGAAACTTCTGATTCCCTTTACATTTGTAGGGGGAGGTAGTTGCTTAGTAACATTCACTTTAGCTCTATCCACCTCTATCCCCTCTTGTGAGACTTTATGGCCTAAAACTATGCCTTCTTGTACCATGAAATGACATTTTTCCCAATTCAAAACCAAGTTAGTCTCTTCACATTTCTTTAGTACCCTTTCCAAATTCTTCAAACAGTCTTCAAATGAGTCTCCGAATACTGAGAAATCATCCATAAAAATATCCATGCAATCCTCCACTAAGTCAAAAAATATGGACATCATACAACACTGGAAGGTTGCTGGAGCATTATACAGCTCAAAGGGCATCATTCTAAAGGCAAAGGTTGTTTTGGGCTGATCTTCTGGTGCATTTGCTATGTGATTGTACCCTGAATATTCGTCTAAGAAGCAATAAAACTCTTTTTCAGCCAACTTGTCTAGCATCTGATCAATGAATGGTAAAGGAAAATGATTTTTTCTTGTGGCTTTGTTCAGCTTTCTATAATCCATGCAAATCCTCCAACCAATGACAATTCTTATGGATATCAATTCATCATTTTGGTTCTTGATTACTGTCATACCACATTTCTTTGGGACACATTGACCATGACTCACCCATTCACTATCCGAAACTGGATAGATTATTCCAGCATCCAACCATTTCAAAATCTCCTTTTTGACAACCTTATTCATGGCTGGATTGAGTCTTCTCTGATGCTCAACAATGCTGCAGCAATTATTTTCAAGTAGGATTTTATGCATACAAATTGAAAGGCTAATTCCTTTGATATCGGCAATACTCCAACCAATGGCCTTCTTATGTTGCTTGAGGACCTTCAACAATTGTTGTTCTCTATCTTCAGAAAGTGAGGAAGAGATAATAATAGGCAAAGTGTTCCCTCCCCAAGATATGCGTACTTAAGATGACTAGGCAGTGTCTTCTGCTCTAGCATTGAGGGTTCTTCAATAGATGGCTTGATAGGCTTCAAATCTCTCTCAGCTTGATCTAGAAGTTCAAATCTTTGCCTAAATCTGCTAAACCTCGAGTTCCCTTGTAGTTCAACTACACTCACACTTTCTTCCTCTCCATTATTGAGTTCAGATTCATCAACCAAACAATCAACATCATTAGCCCAACTACTACAGAATTTTTCCATGTCTTCCATGACTATGCTATCCAGAATGCCCACAACAGAGCATTCTTCTGAATCATCGGGGAACTTATATTACATCTAAGCCACTAAAAGTAACCTCCTGATCATTAACTCTCACAGTCAATTTTCCTTTCTGCACATCAATCAATGTCTTCCCTATGGCTAAGAATGGTCTACCCAAAATTATGGGCACTTCACGATCAGCTTCATAGTCCAAGATGATGAAATCCACGAGGAAAATAAACTTGTCCACCCTTACCAACACATCTTCAATCTTGCCTTCTGGATGAACAAAAGAATGATCAGCAAGTTGAAGTGTGACTGTTGTTAGTCTTGGTTCACCAATTCCAAGCTTTTTAAACAAAGAAATAGGCATTAAGTTGATGCTAGCCCCTAAGTCACATAATGCTCTCCCACAATAAGTATTTCCAATCGAACATGGCAGTGTGAAACTCCCAAGATCCTTTAGCTTTTGTGAAAGTTTGTTTTGCAAAATAGAACGACACTCATTCGTCATGGCTACTGTCTCAAACTCACCTATTTTCCTCTTCTTTGACAAAATATCCTTCATGAACTTGACATAGTTGGGCATTTGTTCCAAGGCTTCAACCAGTGGAATGTTGATGTGGACCTACTTTAGAACTTCAAGGAATTTGTGGAATTGTTTGTCTTGATTCTGCTTTTTAAGTCTTTGAGGATATGGTGGAGTAGGCTTCACAGGCTACTGCTTCTCAATGCTGGGTTGTGATGTGCTAGCGTAACAATGTTAGTATCTATAGTTTTCTTCTTTAACTTCTTCACTGCCTCTTGTACTTCAAGATCTGCTTCATTTGATTGAGATTCAACTGAGGTGTAATGCCCACATTGAAATGCTTAAAAAGGTATGTAAGATTATATATTTCATTCCCATACCCTTAGTATTAATCTTTCAAAATTACTTTAAAGGAAATAAAAAGAATAAGTATAAAATCTTCACTAGGGGTAAAATGGTCTTTTCACAAGGAATTAGAAGAAAAAATGGGGAATGAAATGAAAGCTTTTTAAGTATAAGTTATGTTTATAACAAGGGCATTTGTGTAAAAGCAATAATGGCATAATCGTAAATAACTTGAAGTTGAGGGGCATTTTGGGAAGACATTGAATAAATATCTTTTATAAGGAATAAACTCTAGAATTTTCTCCACCCTTCACTTCTCTTCATTGCCGACTTCACCTCCTCCCATTTCTCTCAAATTTTCTTCTCCATTTCATAGAATAATAAAGGAAATCAAGGTGTTTTAAGGTAAACTAGCTTAGGGTTTCAATTCTCCTATGTTCCTAAGGCATGAATTTATGTTTTTGATGTGTTGAATCATACTTTTATTGCTTAGTATTCATGTTTAGGTGCTGTTTTAGATTAAAGAAGGTGTGAGCTTGATTCTAAGAGAGAATTCTAGCTTGGAAGTGG
>WYDK02042049.1:0-16357 GCA_009867345.2 Toxicodendron radicans | reverse complement strand
ATCCGAATTTTATAGCCGAATTTTTACAAACGTATTTTTCACCATTTGTCGTATAATACCCGTATAATTCCCGTACCGTTTTTTTGCCGTACCCGTATTTACTAACTAGGGTAGGATCCCACAGGCGATACCCCTTTACTCCATCAGCACACCCCAAGAAAATGCATTTCCTAGATTTTGGATCCAACTTTGACGTTTCCTAGGTGTTGTACATAGCATATACAAGACATCCAAAAGTACGTAAATGAGAATAATTAGCTGGCTTACCAGTCCACATCTCCATAGGTGTTTTTAGATTAATTGCGGTTGATGGTGACCGATTGATCACATAGCAGGCGATTTTTATTGCTTCAACCCAGAATGATTTGGCCAATCCTGCAGTTCTCAACATTGCTCTTGTTTTTTCTAACAATGTTCTGTTCATTCGCTCTGTTACTCCATTTTGTTGTCGAATATATGCCACTGTGAATTGTCTTTTGATACCTTCTTGTTGACAGAAGTTATCAAATTCTTTGCCAGTATATTCTCCTCCATTGTATGTCCTCAAACACTTGATCTTTTTATCAGATTCAAGCTCAACCCGTGTTTTGAATATTTTGAAAACTGGAAATACATTTGCCTTAATTTTTATTAGATACACCCAACATCTCCTGGAGTAATCGTCAATAAAAGACACAAAGTATTTTGCTCCTCCTAGGGACAAAACTGGTGCTTGCCAAACATCAGAATGAATCAGTTCTAAGATAGCTTTGCTTCTAGCAGAGGAATTGCTGAATTTCAATATGTGCTGCTTACTAGTAATACAATGCTCACAAAAGGGTAATGATACCCTTTTGAGTTCTGGAAGAAGCTTTTGTTCTGAGAGAATCTTTAAACCTCGTTCTGACATGTGGCCCAGTTTACGATGCCACTTTATTGTTGATTCTTCTACCGAACTTGCCAATGCAGTGGATGCTTTTCCTTCTTGTTGTGTTTCTCCTTTAAGCATATACAGATTTGCGGCTATCTTTTCAGCTTTCATTACCACAAGTGCGCCTTTGACTATTTTTAGGATCCCATCTTGGATATGGGTTTTGCACCTAATACTATCTAATTGTACCAAAGACAATAGATACCTCTTGAATGGTACACACATCTTCAATTTGATGGTACCAATACCAGCAATCTCCAAGGCATGATCGTCTCCCATGAATACAGACCCTCATGAGATAGGTTCACATTGATGGAACCATTCTCTTTGTGGGGTCATATGCCATGTAGCTCCTAAGTCCATAAGCCATACATCAATGAATCTATGTATGTCTTCAATAACTGATGTTGCCTCACTGTATACAAATTTCACCATCATCTGAGGTATTTGCCACACAACCCTTAGCTTTTGATGACTCATAACTTTTTCCTTTGGCTTCTTCATTCTTCCTGAGATGCCAACAGTCCTTATTGTAGTGCCCTTTCTTGTCACAGTGATGACACTTGACATTCTTCTTACTTCTGGATTTTGATCTACCATGATATTGACTCCCACTGGGGGCACGTTCTGTTGATCTCCCTCTCGTCATCGTCAAAGCTTCAGCCTACTGAGAGCTTCCCAGTCTGTCTTCTTTGTTCTTACGCCGACTTTCTTCTTCAAGAACCGTAGCTGTAATATCTTCAAAGACTAGAACTTCTATGTTGTTGGTTATGTTGATGATGAGTTGATCATACGAATCTGGTAGACTTTGAAGTAGAATTTCTGCACGTTCACCCGTCTCTATTTTATAACCCATTGTTGTGAGTTGTGAAAATAGTGTTGAGGATATTGATGTGGTTTGTCACTGAAGTCGACTCCAACATCCGAAGGGTGTAAAGCTTTCTCTTCAAGAAGATTTTGTTGTGTAGTGATTTGACCTCGTACAATCTTGTGAGAGTGTCCCAAATCTCTTTTGTCGTCTTTAACTCCTCGACACTTGACAATACTTCATTTGCTATTGCTAGATGTAGATTAGCAATGACATTGCCATCCCTCTTGTTCCATTTGTTGTCGTCAAGGATCTCATCGGGCCTTTCTCCAATTGCCGCAAGACATTTATCTTTTCTTAAAAGTGCTTTTTTTTCTCATTTTCCACAACGAGAAATTTTCCCCCTTGGGTTTCTCTATTTCGTGCTTTGCCGCTATTATACCAACACGGAAGCGTAAACAAATAATTGCCACAACACAACAACCAATCCAACAAAACGAAATACAAATGCTTGGAATAGTAGTAAGTGTTGAAAATGATTTAATATACACCAGGAAAATTCCCAGAAACACTAGAGGGTTCACAAACGGTCCCATTTAAAACCCAGTTTTCTTACACATATTGTCTTGTTGACAGAATTTTCCTAGACATGCATATAACCATATAATAGCCACTCACTGTCCTAAACTTGGGCTCTGATACCACTGTTAGTAAGTTGTAGAACTTGGCACACAAATGCAGTTTAAGTATAAATGAGAAAAACAGGAAAATTAATGACACAAGATTTACGTGGAAAACCCCTAAATTAATTCAGGGTAAAAAAACCACGGGAAAATTGTAGGAGACTTCACTATAGCAAAAAAGATTACAACATTTTCACTAATAAAAGGAAATACAATATTTAGGAAAAACCTTATCTTTTTCCCTCTCTAAAAACTCTCTCTCTTTTGCTTTGTTTTCTCTCTAACATTTGGGATAACAAATGAAAAAAATGGAAGTGTATATTTATAATGAATGAGTGGCGGTGAAATGAGACTTAAAGAAGCAAAATTGAATTGAATTGAATTTCAGCTGCCACTTTTCTAAATCTTCATGAATGAGTTGCAATTGTTGACCAAATCCTTAGTGAAGAAACATTTAATTTTTAGTCCACAAAAGTGGCTTTAATTGTTGACTTGCCAACATTTCTACCATTTCTAACATTTGAGAGAAACATTTCAGAATCATTATAAGATTGAAGAGACATTGAAGAAATGCTATCCTCTAAAACAAAATTTTATTTTTCTATCATGCAGTCACTTCTTTGTCTTCCTTGAAACCTTACACAAATCATGGGTAACATCTTCTCTGTCTCAATCTCAGGTGATGCCACTTCCTCTCGTTGCCTAGATTGCACTATTGCAAAAACTGCTTACTTAAAAGAGCTTAAAGACAACCTTGGTGAAATTGGGAACTAAGTACCAAAAATTAATTGAAGCTAGGAATGATTTGACGATGAGGGTTTTGATTGCTGAAGAGTAACATGAAATGAAACGGCTGGACCAAGTGCAAGGCTGGCTTTTAAGGGTGGAAGTTGGGGGAACTGAAGTTGAGGAGATACTAAAAGATAACTCTCAAGAAATTGAGAGATTGTCTTGGTGGCTATTGTTCCAGGAACTGTAAATCCAGCTACAAGTTCGGAAAAAGAGTGGCTGAAAAGTTGCGAGTTGTGGCCACTTTAAAGAGTGAGGAGATTTCAAAGATGTGGCTGAGATGGTACGAAAAGATTCGGTGAATGGAATACCAATTGATCCAACGATAGTTGGTATGCAATCCATAGTTGATAAAGTTTGGAGATGCCTTGGACAAAAGCAGGTGGGAATTATAGGGCTATATGGCGTAGGAGGAGTTGGTAAAACTACACTATTGACTCAGATCAACAACAACTTCTGCAACGAACGAAATGATTTGATGTTGTGATCTGGTTAGTGGTTTCTAAAGACCACCAAGTTGAGAAGATTCACGAAAACATTAGGGAAAAGATAGATTTGTCAAGCGAGTCGTGGAAGAAAAAAAGTCTCATTTACAAAGCTCAGGACTTGTTCAAGATTTTGAGTAAGAAGAAATTTGTTTTATTATTGGATTACATTTGGGAGTGAGTTGATTTAACCAAAGTGGGAATCCCTCATGCCTCATCCTGATCCAAACAATGAATCAAAAGTAGTTTTCACTACTGGTTTATTGAGGTCTGTGGCCAAATGGATGCTTACAGGCATTTTTTCGAGTTGAGTGTTTGCAGTATGAGGAAGCATGGAAATTGTTTCAAATAAAGGTTGGAGAAGTCACTCTCAACAATCATCCCCAAATTTTAGAGGTAGCCAAAGTGATGGCAAAAGAGTGTGGTGGTTTGCCACTTGCGCTCATTACAGTTGGTCGAGCAATGGCATGCAAGAAGACACTTGAAGAATGGAACTATGCAATTCAGATTCTAAGGAGATCAAGCTCTGAATTCCCAGGTATGGATGAGATGTATCCTCATTTGAAATTTAGTTATGATAGTTTGCCCAATGATAGGATTTGATTTTGTTTTATGTATTGTAGTTTATTTAGTGAAGACTTATTTATTTGTAAAAGAGACTAGATAGATTTGTGGACTGGTGAGGGATTTTTTGATGAATACCAGGGGAATGAAGCACAAAACCATGGGCACTACAAATTGAGAATTTATCATAAGCGCCCATGTGCCCTCATCCTCACATTGTTTCTCAACTGCTATCGCTTGAAGATGATAGATAATGACTTTTTCCAATTTATGCCATCTCTTAGGTTTTAAACCTATCATTTAACCACTCTTTGACCCAATTACCATCACAAATTTCGAAATTGGTGTCCCTACAATTTCTTGATCTATCATCCACTTCCATTGAAAAGTTGCCAATAGAGTTGAAGGCCTTGGTTAATCTTAGATGTTCGAACTTGGAACGCGTAGATTATCTCCATAAAATTCCACCAAAATTGATATCAACTTTTTCAATGTTACATGTATTGAGAATGTTCCGATGCGGCTCAAAAAGCCATGGCGCCGCAAAACATACTGTTTTTTCTGGTGGTAATGAAATTTTGGTAGAGGAATTACTTACTTTGAAAAAGCTATGTATGTTGAGCATTGACATGGGAAGTGGGCATACTTTCCAAAGATTTTTAAGGCTACGTAATGTCTCTGCCGATTCTCTACGCCTTCAACATTTGCACAGTTTAAAGTCTCTCGATGCTTTATGTTTAGCATAAACATCTTGATACACTTTATATTTTAAACTTTGAAGATTGACAGTACAAGGGAAGTACAAAAAATATGGAAATCTCATGGTTTTCGAAGGCTACGTACAGATGGTTTATATAAACTCTTGCCCAAATTTGAGGGACATGACATGGATTATTCTTGCTCCAAACCTCGAGTTCGTGACTCTAATTTCTTGCTTCCATATGGAAGAAATAATCAGTGAAGAGAAATTGGGTGAAGTTGATGAATAAGTGATGAGAAATCTAAGCCTATTTGCGAAACTCAAGAAACTTGTGTTGAGAGATCTTCAAAATTTGGGGAGCATCTACAGGATGGCCTTGCCCTTCTCTCATTTGGAAGAAATTAGAGTAGGCAGAGCTTAAGGAGCTGCCACTATATTCCAACAGCGCCAAGGAATGTAAATTTGTTATTAAGGGAGAGGAACACTGGTGGAAGGAGCTGAAATGGGATGATGAAGCCACTCAAAATGCTTTTCTTCCTTATTTTAAATCCAGACGACGATGACGAAACAATTATGGAGCAGAGTTCAATGATCTTTGGTGTGTAATTTGATTGAAAAGCACATTTGTAATTTATCTTGTCATTTGTTTGTACTACCGTTTGACTTATGATTATCATTTACCTGTTAAATCGAGTTTGTAACTGTGAATGAAAAAGAACAGAAAATTTCTAGAATATCCTATAATTAAGAGATTGATACTAGAATGTTTGCTAGAATATCTTATAATTAAGAGATTGATACATTCTTTCATAATTATAGGATATTTTCTGCAATATTTTGTAATTAATTATTTTATTCTTTCCTCGTAAATGTTCTTGTATGTAACTTATATATTGTAGAATTACAATAAATGAAAAATATCAGAAAATTATTCCACAAATGTGTTTATTGACATGACATCAGAGTCTCCTTCAATCTCCTCTTCTTTACCCTAGGAATTGAAGTTTGGTCTTGTATTCACAATTGTTGATTCTGTTCATATCATTCCGCTACGAAGTTCTTTTTTGTGTCTTTACCGCTATGGGTGATTTAGAAAAAAGTAGTAATGATTATCTAAAGGAGAATGAATCTACTACTATATTGGTTGGATTCCATATGCAGGAAACTTCTTCTCTAATCACTCCAAAACAACTTGATGGTACAAATTATGTTGATTGGTCTTTGAACTCTCAAAATAAGATCTGTGGGAGGAAACGTTGGGGTTTTATTTCGGGTACTAAGGCTGCACCAAAAGATGTTCATTCGAAAGGAATATGAAGCATGTGAGGATGAAAACTGCTTGGTCAAATCTTGGCTCCTTGATACAATAACAAAGGACATTAGATCTCTCTTCCTTCGGTTGGCTACGACGAAGGAAATATGGGAGGTTGTTAAACGAATATTCTGTCGACCGGGATGCAATAAAAGTCTATCAACTACACTACAAGGTAATTTTTGTTTGCTAGAATAGAGGTTTTGTTATTTCTTATTTTGGCAAACTACATAAAATATGGCAGGAACTTGATGATATTTATGATTGTACTATGGAGTGTGCCAATGATATTGTGAAATGTACCACTAAGGTTAATTCCCAATGTGTGTATATGTTTTTGGCTGGTCTTGACCCTCAATTAGACGGGGTTCAAGGTCGCGTAATTGCTACCAAACTACTTCCAAATATACAAGTTGTTTATGCTACGGTTTGTGCGGAAGCTAATCACAAAGATGCTATGCTTGAAGGAAAAATTGGAGAAGGGGTTGTAATGGTCTCTCGAAAAACGCCTACCTCAAAGAAGGATCAAAAGTGTACTCACTGTAATGGTACTGGTCATATGGTGGATACATGTTGTCGAATCCATGGATATCTGGATTGACATCCAAAGGCAAGAAGGCATCTCAGATGTCTTCTAGTGCTAATGAGGAGGACATTAATCTGAAGGGGAATCTAGCCACAACTCTTGGATTTATTGCTAAGTCAGGTATGTCTTTTACTAGAAATAGTGATTGGATAATTGACTTTGGCGTAACAGACCATATGACTTGTGAACGTTATAGGTTTAGTAACTTATCCGCTAAATGTTCCAAAACTATCATTACCAATGCCAATGGAGAATCATCTTCAATTATTGGAGTTGGTACAGTCTTGTTATCCCCTACCTTAGCTATCACAAATGTATTATTTGTGCCATCATTAAGTTGTAATCTTCTCTCTGTTAATCAATTAACCAAATCTCATAATTGTGTTGCTCTATTTTTTCCTACTCATTGTGTTTTTCTGGACATCCATACCAAGGAGAAGAATGGCAGTGGTAGACAAAATGGAAGATTGTACTATCTAGAGGATGGGGCATTCTAACAGAGAATGACAAGCTCACTTGGTAAAATAAGATTTCATGAATAAGAAAAATGAGGAAACTTGGCTGTGGCATAAGAGACTAGGACATCTCTCTTTTAGCTATCTTAGGAGATCATTTCCCTCCTTGTTTAATATATGTCATTTTTCGGATTTTACTTGTGAAACTTGTGTAATGACAAAAAGTCACCATATTATTTTCCATTTAAGTGATAATAGAGCAAATCTATCTTTTTCATTAATCCATTCGAAAGTTTGGGGACCGACACCAATTTCAACTCTTAATAGGATGAGGTGGTTTGTAACTTTTGTTGATGATTACACTCGAATGACTTGGGTTTATCAATTGAAGCACAAGAGTGATGTCTGCTCAGTTTTTTGGCTATTTCATCAAATGGTAACTACTCAATTTGGTATTCCAATAAAAGTCATTCATTCTGATAGTAGAAGGAATACTTCAAGCAAGACTTGACAGAATTCATTCACTCAGTAGGGATTATTCACCAAACAACATGTCCCTATTCTTCTCAACAAAATGGTGTTGCAGAGCAAAAAAACAAACAATTATTGGAAGTTACTTAGTCTTTCTTGATTGGAGGTCATGCTCCATCTTTCTTGTGGGATGGCTCCTTGAATTCAACAGTCTACTTAATAAACCGTACACCATCTAGTGTTCTCAATTTTAGAAGACTATGGAAGGCTCTCTCTGATCACTACACTTTTCCATTGGTGGTACTTTTGGCTCCTCGAATTTTTGGATATGTGGTATATGTCCACTTTCATCCACATCAATAGACTAAACTTGAGTCTCGTGCAGTGAAATGTGTTTTTGTGGGATATAGAATCAGTCAAAAGGGCTACAAGTATTATGATCCATCTTCTCGGAGATTTTATGTTTCCATGGATGTTATTTTTCATGAGAGAGAACTTTTCTACAAGACACAGATGACTGATTTACCACTTCACGGGAAGAATCAAGAAGAAGTGATTAATCATGAAGAACTACATGCGTTTTTCCCAAAGATTTGGACGAAGGAAATCAAATGTCTGGAGATGCTACAGAAAATAATTTTCTGTCTTGGATCTTTCTCGGACAACTGAAAGAACTGAAGGAAGAAAACCAAGTGATCGAAGAATTTATAGATGAAGACTCCGTCTTGGATTTGTTTTAGACAACTGGAAGTGATACCACCAGTTGACCTAACGAAGGGGAAAGGTTCCCGATTGCTAAACAAACGACTCTAAACTCTAAAGATGATTTTCTCCATGATAGTACAATGTCTCCTAACAATCCAACACAACCACTAGGTCAATCTTCTCCTGAGACTCATTCAAAGCTACCCATTAATCCTAATTCTACGATTGATGTTAATTTTAAATCTCAATTATCTTAATATCATTTTACAGCTAGTTCTAACCATGGTATACCAGCCATTAAATATGAGATCCCAAATCCAAAGTTAGATATCCCATTAGTGATCACGTATCTTCAAAAAAATGGTCCAAGTCATAAGCGTCTTATGTGTTATAGTTATCATCTATCTCTATTCCTAGTAAAATGCAGGAAGCTTTAGCAGATGCTAGTTGGACCCAAGCCATGGCTAAAGAATTGGCATCACTTGAAAAGAATGTTACTTGGGAACTTGTTCCTTTACCCAAAGGAAAGAAGACTGTGGGGTGTAGTTGGGTATTTGCAGTCAAACATAAGGCAGATGAGACCAGTGAAAGGTACAAAGCTCAGTTGGTTGCAAAAGGGTATACGCAGTCTTATGGAATTGACTATCAAGACATTTTTGCACCAATGGCCAAACTTAACATAGTTAGAGTTCTCTTGTAGTTTGCGGTTAACCAAGATTGGCCACTTCTTCAATTTGATGTAAAGAATTATTTCTTGCATGGAGATCTTACAGAAGAAGTGTATATGGATCCTCCTTCGGTATAGAGAAGTACTAAAATGTTACAAAGGTGTGTAAACTCAAGAAGTCATTGTATGGTTTAAAACAATCTCTAAGAGCTTGGTTCGGTAGATTCACCAAGTCTATGAAGAACTTCGGCTATTACAAAGCAACTTAAATCACACTTTGTTTTTAAAGCACTGAAATGGTAGAATTACTGCTTTGATTATCTATGTTGAAGATATGGTGGTGACAGGTAATGATCAAGATGAAATTGAAAACTTACAACGACACTTGGCTTGGCCTTAGAGTTTGAAATGAAACAGCTTGGTGACTTGTACTTTCTTGGGATTCAGGTAGCTAGATCAAAAAATGGTATTTTCTTATTTCAACAGAAATACATTCTTGATTTGTTAACCGGTACATGTATGTTTGGATGTAAGCTTGCGAATACTCCTATTGAACAAAATCATAAGTTGTTCCATTGTTTGGATACAACTTCTACTGATAAGGCAAGGTATTAGAGATTGGTGGAAAAATTGATTTATTTGTCCCACTAGGCCAGATATTGCTTATGCAGTATGTGTAGTGAGCCAGTTTATGCATGATCCTCGTAAACCTCACATGGATGTCGTGGAATGTATTGTGAGGTATTTGAAATCTACTTCAGGTAAAGGGTTACTTTTCACTAAGCATAATCATCTGAAGTAAGAAGTTACACTGTTGTAGATTGGGCTGGTTCAACCAATAATAGAAGATCTACTTTAGGATACTTTACTTTTGTAGGTGGAAACCTTGTGACTTGGAGGAGTAAAAAACAACTGGTAGTAGCAAGGTCAAGTGCAGAAGCTGAGTATAGATGCATGACTTTTGGAGTGTGTGAGCTACTATGGTTAAGGAACTTGCTAAGGGATTTGGGGGTTGACTCTCAAGATGCAATGAAGTTGTATTGTGATAACACTTCAGTTATAGAGATTGCTCACAATCCAGTTCAACACGATCAGACGAAACATGTAGAAATTGATAGACACTTCATTAAGGAAAAACTGGAAGCTAGGTCATTATATTTCCTTTTGTGAAGTCTGAATACCAACTAGCCGAAATTCTTACCAAATGCGTTTGATGACTCTTTAGAAAAGTTAGGCATGTGTGATATCCATGCTCTAACTTGAGGGAGAATGCTAGATGTAGGGGTTTCACAATATAATATCCTATAATTAAGAGATTGATACTAGAATATCCTATAATTAAGAGATTGATATGGTCAATATTCTTAATTATAAAATATTATTTCTTTCTTAAATTATAAGATATTATTTCTTTCATAATTTAGGATATTTTCTGCAATATTTTGTAATTAATTCTTTTATTCTTTCCTTGTAAATGTTCTTGTATGTACCCTATATATTGTAGAATTACAATGAATGAAAAACATCATAAAATTATTCCACAATTTTGTTTATTGATAAAAGTGATACAAATATCTGCAAAATCAACTTGAAAACTTTCAACTCTTTCTCTCCGGCTAGGTTTGAAAGTTGAGTTATACTATGTGCATAAACTATCTATATAAATTATTCTCTACAAACTGATATGACAGCCTTGCATATTTTACACGATATTTCATAGGTAATTTTCTTTAATTAGTTAAGTTATTTTTAATATAAAGTCATTCAATTATCTTAAAATAAATTAGTTTATATGGGAGAGTTTGTATAAAAAGTTTATTAATTTAAAGTACTCGAAAAAAATATTATATAAATGGCCATTTTTTTATTAATTTTATATCTACGATATTTTTTAGAATTTAAAAAAATAATAATAGGGTTTACAAAGAGTTTAAATTGGGATTAAATAACCAACAAGGCGACACTTACCGACTCAAATCCCGACTCACATATCCCGACTTACGTGACAATACGTCACAACTCCTAGAAAATAAAAAAAATTCAATGGTCATGATTAGCAAAATTGGAAGAATCCCAAATTCAAATCTACCTCCTAAAATTCATTTTCCCCAAAATTGCAAACCCTAAAAGTTGCCCCAAATCAATTCCAATTTCAGAAATCCTAGCCACCACAGAAAACAGTTTCAGTCGCGCTCCATGCCCGCACCACCACCGCACTCCAATTTCACCGACATAACCAACCCGACCTTTCTCACTATCGCCTCTCTGCGTCATTTCGCGGTTGAGTTCCTGCAACACCCATTACAAAGGATGTGCTTTGCATGAGCAATGGAGATGGAGAAAGTAACCAGAATCGTTCTTTACGATCAGCTTTTATTTTTTTTTCAACTTCATTTTTTTCTTTTCAATGGTTTAAACGTAACGTATTACACGCAATATTGCAGCAGAACATAGCCGCCATATCCAAGCTTGTAGTACATAGTGCAGTTGAATCTCTTCATATTTATATGTCTGGCATCTATTTTATATTTCTTGAAATTAAATTTTAAATTAATCAGAGAGATATATATTATGAATGCAGGTATTGAATCTGTTTATGAGTGGAGTTTTGTGCTTTTGGGAAATTAACTGCATTTGGGAAGCAAAAGAAATAGAGAAAGTTAGATATTTGCCTGCGGATTTGGTTTTTGTAAATGCTGCAAGCTTTGATGGTTGGTGAGCCGGTACAGATTGGAAAAGGATTTGAAACATTTTGAACTTTTAAATGCAGCATTATAGGTTTGATCTTTCATCCAAAAATGTTAAGAAATTTTGCTTCAGAATTGTGGTTAAGTTATTGATTTGAAGCAATGGATTCTGTTTGGTTATTTTATATGTAAGTCTCTTGAATGGTATGCAATTAAAATTCAATGATTGAAAATGCTGATGCTATATGTTAATGTTGAAACTTCAGTATATGATATTTGGATTGTTAAGTGTTATTTTTTATATTAAGGAGGGGCATAAGTTGGATTGCATGTGATGTTATCACTTGGTTTTTTATATAACTTGGGCTTTATTATTTATTACTTCTGAAAAAACAGCTTTTGACAATAGAGTAGGACTGCCAATTGCACCATTGATATATGGCTGTTTTGTGATTTTGCTCATGGCTTGTTATTTCGTATGTGTTGTCCAATCTGATTGCTTGTAGAAGCAGGATTTAGTGCAAACCTCAAGACCTGATGTGAGACTCTATTATGGAGCTGGAAACCTCAAGAGAGTGGCTGATCAAGTTTTAATTTTATGATGGTGTGATGCTTCTTGCAGGAAAGTTGGAGAAAGGTTTTATTTTGAGGGTCGTTTGTGCTGGTTTTGAGGAACCAATTGAGCCAGGTATTTGTTTGAGCGGTGGTAAGTTTTAATTCAAGTATAATACTAATTAGGGAAAATGTGTTACACTTGTTGGGTCATATATATTGTTTTTCTGGTGCAACAATTGTTTAATTAAGAATATTATTTTTCAATTAAATCGTTGAATCGTATTATATAACATGGAATTATTTTTTTTGTATTTTATTTAGGGTAATCTGTTTACATCATAGTACCATAGATGGAAGAGTGTAGTCAAAAGAAATCAGAGAACTCTTCTTCTCAATTCAATGTCGTTGAGGCAATCTCTTTGTAAGTTCTTTTTATTCAATAATATGGTTTTGAATTTTTTATGGTATTTTATTTCTACCTTTTTTAAGTATCATTATATTCTAATTCTAGCTATTATAATATCAATAAATTAGGATAATAATAAAGAAGAAATAGAAGATACAAAAAATGCAGAAGAGGAATGGGAGCCTAAGCCTGTAATGGCTTTTGATTCATTTGATAAGCTTTTACAACCTTACAAAAACTATGGGAATAAAATGAGTTTTGAAGCAATTGTAAGAACTTCAAAGAAAGGAGATGATGGAGAGGTTAAATTTGTGACAGTGACTTGTTCTCGTAGTGGGAAGTTGAGCAATAACTCCATAAAAGCCTTTAAAAATGCATCCAGTGACAAAACTAATTGTAAGGCTTGGAATGGTGCATCCCTATGTTCTGATAGAAAATGAAAAATATGTTCAATAGTCTTTGATCATAACCATGAACTCAGTCGTCCTGGCAAAATTAGATTTTTCAATAGCAATCAAGTAATACAACCGCATGTGAAAGGAACCTAGAAGTGAATGACATGGCTAGGATTAGACCAAATAAAACTTCCATTCCTTCTTAGTTGAAGCAACTAATGCTGAGAATTTTTCTTTCTTATAGAAAGATTGTAAAAATTGCATTGAAAAAGTTAGGAGGCTTCGACTTGGTGCTAGAAATGCTTCTGCAATCTGAAAATATTTTTTGAAAATGCAAAATGAGAATTCAGATTTCTTCAACACCATGGATTTAGATGAAGATGGTCGTTAAAAAATGTTTTATGGGTGGATACAAGAAGCAGGGCTGCATTTAAAGAATTTGGTGACATTGTAACATTCGGCACAACGTATTCAACCAACAAGTTTGATATGTCGTTTTCTACTTTTATTGGTGTTGATCATCATGGCCAGTCAATACTGTTAGGTTGTGGGTTAATCTCCAACGAGGACACACCATTTGTATGGTTTTTTCAAGCTTGGCTTGTATATATGCAAAATTGTGCTCTTAAGGAAATAATCACTGATCAAGATAAGGCAATGCAAAATGCAATTGAGATTGTGTTTCCTAGTACACGACATAATGTCGTTTATGATTCATTGACATGTGAGGAGATTGATGAACGTTGGAATAGGTTCATTGATAAACATAACCTTCACGACAATGATTGGTTACTTGGATTGTATAATGAAAGATGAAGCTGGGTGCCAACTTTTGTAAAAAATACTTTCTAGGCAGATATGTCTACTACTCAACGCACTGAGAGTATACGTGCATTCTTTATGGATATGTTAATTCAAAAACCACTTTAAAACAGTTTGTGGAACACTATGAGAATCAATTGCATGATAAATTGGAAAAAGAAAGATAGGTTGATTTTAAATATTTCAAATCATGGATCCCTTGCATAACCACTTATGTTATTGAAAAACAATTTCAAGATGCATATATTACTATGAAATTCAAAGAGTTTCAACAAGAGGTTATAGGTAAGCTCTATTGTTAATTGTCTTCTTCCAAAGAGATTGATTCATATACGAATGGTTGGAAAGACTCACCGTCATGATCCTTTTGTGGTTTGCTTTGATGAAGCAACTTGTGATATTCGTGCAATTGTCGATTGTTTGAGTTTAGATGAATTTTATGTCGACATGCAATTGCCATGTTTGAGAGCACTAAAATTCAAGCCATTAGACAATAATGGTTAGTTATCTCTATATTTCTTCATTTAATTCATTCATGTTTAATGTAAAAGCATATCGCAACATTGTATGCCCGCTTTTAACAATATGGTATTTTTATTTTAGAAGGCCTATTGTTGGTTTTTGAATCCTTTACACCCTACCAATTGAACGAAATAGAGATAATACGAAACCACAAAACAGTAAAACAAATCACAAACAGTAATAAGAAATAATAATACGCGCGATTTTACTTTGGTTCACCCAATGATGACTACGTTCAGCAGAGTCAATATTCAGCAGAGTCAATATTATTGTAATATGTCTCTGCTCTCGTTTACAATGAATGAAATTCACCCTATGGTTGCTATCACTCATAACAAGAGAAGTATTTTTAAATATTAGGTTGGACCCCCGATTGCGTAGTCCTGACCCCTTATTGTTGAAGTGGTCGACAACCCCAACACTAATACTCTATATAGATTGGAGAACTCAATTAATTTCATTCCAATTGTCTCCTCTAAAACTTGCATGTTTAAATTTAATCAGTTCGGGGTTGATTTATATATACAACCTTTCAAACCAAAAGATGCACTAGCATTAAGTAAAATTGACTTAAGTCAATGCATATATATATCTATATATATATATATATATCAATCAAATTAAGATTTGTAAATACCATACATTCTTGAATAAGATAATTTGGGTCCCATACACGGAAAAAATCGAGTGGGGGACAAAAATTAATTTTAAAAGAAAAGAAAGGAAAGCTACGTGAATTGACATGTTCGAGAGCACTAAAATTCAATTCATTAGACAGTAGTGGTTAGGTATCTCTATATTTCTTCATTGAATTCATTCATCTTTAATGTAGAAGTCTATCACAACATTGTATGCCTGCTTTTAACAATATGATATTTTTATTTTAGAAGGCCTATTGTTTGCTTTTGACTGTTCTACGGCCTATAAATACTCTACAGAGATTAGAGAACTCAATTAATTTCATTTCAGTTGTCTCCTCTAAAACTTGCATGTTTAATTTTAATCCATTCGGGGTCGATTTATATATACAACCTTTCAAACGAAAAGATGCACTAGAATTAAGTAAAATTGACTTAAGTCAATGCATGTATATATAACAATTAAATTAAGATTTGTATGCACCCTACATTCTTGAATAAGATTAATTTGGGTCCCACACATGGAAAAAATCGGGTGGGGGACAAAAATTAATTTTGAAAGAAAGGAAAGGAAAGCCACGTGAATTGACATGTTTGAGAGCACTAAAATTCAAGCCATTAGACAGTAATGGTTAGTTATCTCTATATTTCTTCATTTAATTCATTCATCTTTAATGTAAAAGCCTATCACAACATTGTATGTCTGCTTTTAACAATATGGTAATTTATTTTAGAAGGCCTATTGTTGGTTTTTGAATGCTTTACGGCCTATCAATGTTCTACAGAGAATGGAGAACTCGATTAATTTCATTCTGTCATTTGTTCAAGAAAGTCAATGCTATAAAAAGGAAAAAAAATTCTAGATTTGCAATAACTTCAGCTTTCTCTTTTCACGATCAAGAAACATATTCTGCTAGGGTTTTTTAATTGAGCTTTTTCTTTGTAATCAGTTTAGTTCTTTGTAATCTTGAGTTGAAGGTCGAGTCTCCTTCAAGGGTAGAGAATCTAGGTTGTGATTTCTCTTGTGATTAAGGTTACAATTAGAATTTTGGTGATTGATTGGGGGTGTAAAGATTTGAGGTTGATTTGTTTTTGTAATCTGTAAACTTCTAATCTCTTTGTGCAGTGAGCCCCAAAAGTTCTTGGAGCTCAACGTGGATGTAGCTTATTTCCAATTTTTGGAATAAGTGAACCACG
>WYDK02041991.1:0-16386 GCA_009867345.2 Toxicodendron radicans | reverse complement strand
TTATGTTTAGTTTGTAAAGAAAAAGAAAAACCGCGGTATACTTTTGTTGTATATTTTCCTTATATATATTCATATGAGGTATTTTCCTGAGATTTACATATACTAATTAGAAAGAATAGAATGCATTACATCTTGTATGTTGAAGGTTTGAAAGCCAATCTAATTAGTATTAGTCAGATCTGTGACAAAGACTTTTTGGTCCAGTTTTCAAAGTCAAAATGTGAAGTTTTGAACAATGAAGTGTTGTCTCTTTGGAAAGAAAGAGATCAAATGATAAACCATGTTTAGTCTTTTAGTGCTAAATCTGATTGTGTAGATTTGTGGCATAAAAAACTTAGGCATATGAACTTCAAAGATCTTGTCAAAATTTTGAGGAAAGATGTTGTTAAAGGTCTGCCCAAACTTAAACTCTCTAAATGTAAAATTTGTGGTTCATGTAAAAAAGGTAAGCAAACAAGGATGTTCCATAAACCCTTGACTCATCTAAATACCTCTAGTGTTTTGGAATTACTTCAAATGGATCTTATGGGTCCTATGCAAACTGAAAGTATTAGTGGAAAGAGGTATGTTTATGTGTATGTGGATGATTTTTCTAGATTCACTTGGGTTGATTTCCTAAGAGAAAAATCTAATGCCTTTGATGCTTTTCAAAAATTGGTTAAGAAATTACAAGTTGAAAAGAATTGTTTGATAAAGAAAGTTGTGAGAATTAGAAGTGACCATGGGAAGGAGTTTGAGAATTCTAACTTCGCTCATTTTTGTGACATGCAGGGTATTAAATATGAATTTTCAGCCCTAAAGATACCTCAATAAAATGGGATTGCGGAAAGAAAGAATAGAGTTCTTCAAGAGATGGCAAGAATGATGTTAAATGTCAAGAAACTCCCAAAGAGATTTTGGGTTGCAGCAATCAATACTGCTTGTCATATTTCTAATAGAATTTATATGAGAAAATGTACAATTCAAACTCCTTATGAGCTATAGAAGTGTAAGAAACATGATCTCTCTTACTTTCATGTTTTTCGATGCAAATGCTATGTCTTGAATGATAGAGAGAATTTGGAAAAGTTTGACTCCAAAAGTGATGAAGGTATCTTTCTTGGTTATTCCTCCAACAGTAAAGCTTATAGAATCTATAATATGAGGTCTGATCGAATTATAGAGTCCATTAATGTTGTGTTTAGTGATTCTGAATATTTTTCTGAGTTTTCACAAGAAGAAGAGATTGATGACATATCTGCTCTACAGAATGTGTCCACAAGTTAGGAGCATGTGAATACATCTGAGCGTCATAATTCAAAATCTCACACGAATGTGCCAACATCGACATCAATTGTGAACACAACTGGAGCTCAACCAGAAAGTGAACAAGTACTGGATCCTTAAGGAATCGATCTTATTGTTGACAGGACTAATGATTTTTCTCTTTCCAGAGTTTCTCCCAGAAAAAGTCCTCCAACTTGGGTAAAAAAGGCTTATCCTTCTACTGATGTGATAGAAAATCCCGAAGAGGTAACGGTTACAAAAAGGAAAAGAATGAATGAAATCAATAACTTGTGATACATTTCTTTCACAGAACCCAAGAATTTAAAGCAAGGTTTTGAAGATGATTGTTGGAATTTTGCCATCCAAGAAGAGCTTGAACAATTTGAAAGGAATGATGTGTGGAATCTTGTGGCATGACTAGAAAGACTTAATGCGATTGGAACCAAATGGATCTTTAAGAACAAATCCGATGAATTTGGGAAAATTGTGAGGAGCAAAACTCAATTGGTAGCTCAGCCGCTGCACTCAAGTTGAAGGAGTCGATTTTGATGAGAACTTTGCTCCAATAGCTCGACTTGAATTAATTCGACTGCTTTTGGCTATTGCATGCTGCTTAAATATCAAGATGTTTCAAATGGATGTGAAGAGTGCTTTCTAAATGGTATGATGATGGAAGAAGTTTATGTAGAACAACCTGCTGATTTCCAAGATCCACATAAACATGATCATGTGTTTAAATTTAAGAAAGCACTGTATGGACTGAAACAAGCCCCACGTGCATGGTATGAAAAACTAACCTCTTTTCTTTTTTATCATAATTATCAACGAGGTATCGTTGACAAAGATGATAAGAAGTTTTTTGTATCTAACTACTAGTAGACTTGATATATGTTTTAGTGTTGGTTTTCGTGCTAGACATCAAACTAATCCTACTAAACTACAATTGATAGTAATGAAGAGAAAAATGAAATACATTTCAAGTACAAGTCATTTTGGCCTATGGTTTTCAATCGATTCTAATGCAACTTTGGTTGGTTACAGTGATGCTGATTGGGCTGGAAACATTGATGACAGAAAGAGCACTTTAAGATTGCATCTACTTTACTAGGGTCTACTGCTACACTATCTTTTGAAATAACATGCCCAAAAAATACAACTCGGTCTAACCAAAACTCACATTTAGCAAATTTAGTGAACAACTTCTTATCTCTTAACTGCTGCAACACAAATCCCAAATGCTTTTCATATTTTTCCTTTGTCTTGGAATATACTAGAATATCATCAATAAACACCACTATGAATCAATCGAGCCAATCTTGAAACACCATGTTCATCAGGTCCATGAAGACTGCTGGTGCATTTGTCAAACCAAAGGCCATAACTACGAACTCATAATGCCAATATCGCGTCTGGAAGGTAGTCTTGGCAATATCATACTCTACGACCCTCATGACCTCAAATCAATCTTAGAAAATACTGCTGCGCCTTTAAATTGATCAAACATATCATCAATACGATGTAACAAATATTTATTATTTACTGTCACCTTATTCAACTCTCTATAATCAATACATATCCGTAGTGACCTATCTTTCTTCTTCACAAATAGAATTGGAGCACCCCAATGAGAGTGACTGGGTCGGATAAAACCCTTATCCAATAGTTCATGGAGTTGCTTTTTCAGTTCTTGGAGTTCTTGGAGTTCTATTGGGGTCATACGATAAGGGGCCTTAGAAATTCGCGCTGTCCCGGTGCTAACTCGATACTAAAATCCACATTTATTTCTTGTGGCAAACCCGGTAAGTCGTCTGAAAATACATCTGAAAACTCCCTGACCACATGTACATCACGAATCTCTGGTCGGAAAGCATCACTACTACTCACCACATGAGCAACATACCTGGAACACCAATTTCTTAACATCTTTCTAGCCTTTACACAATCAGCATACTGAACTGATGGCCCTCTCTAAAACTGAATTTATCACCATCGTGCAGATTAAATATGGCTTTCTTCTTCTGACAGTCAATCTCCACTCCACATTGCTCTAGGAAATCCATGCCCAAAATAACAAAAAAATCGGGCATATCAAAGATAGTTAGGTCTATTGTCAACTCTCTACCATGGATCACCACTTTCTCCCCGGAAGTAACTCCGGAGTCATTACACTATCACCATCAGGTAACTCTATTATGATAGGGTGTTTCATTACCGTAGGCTCTAGACCCAACCTCTTTATAATCCCATGAGTGATGAATGAATGAATGAGTGGCTCTTGAATCTATTAATGCATATAGAGGCACTGAATTAAATAATAACTGACTAGTAACTGCAGATGGGCTAGCCTCTGCCTGACTCTGGGTAACAGTAAACATCCGAGCATTTGCACCTTTGGAAGTCTGTCCTTCTGATGTCTGTCCTATAGGTTGTGTAGGGGCTATGCAGTCTCTCATCAAATGTCCCGACTGTCTACATCTGTAACATACATTTCTGCCCAAGTCTGTCAAACGCTCACCATTATGATTCTTCCCACATTTCTGGCATGGTGGAAAGTCATTGGTCCTCTGTTTCTTGTCCCTCTAGTCCTTTTTGTTCTTCTTGGATCGGAATCTCTTCTTATTCTTCATCTCTCTGGATCTAAAACCATAAACTCTATCCTTCTGTGGAGCCCCGGATGGTACACTAGGGGCTGCTGTAGATGAAATAGGTCGGGCTAACTGCTTCACAAATACTTCATCCCAAAGAGCCCTCTCTAAAGCCTCATTATAAGTTTGGGGAGGTTGAGCACTTGACATAATATCTCTGGCTATCTCTGAATCCAAGCCATGCACAAACTTGTCCATCCTAAACTATTGGGTACTAACAATGCCCGATGCGAATCTGGCTAGTGAATTAAATATGAAAGGGTATTCCTTTACTGAGCTGGTCCCCTATCTCAGGTTGATAAACTCTTGCGTCTTCTCATAAATCCTATCAGTTGTCCGGTACTTTGACTCAAAAAGTCGTCTAAAGTCTCTTCATGTCATGGTGGTGACATCATGTGTATCCTCTATCAAGTCCTACCAAATTCGGGCATCTCCCTTAAATAAGAAACTAGCGTACCGAATCTTCTCTTGGTCCATCATAGGGAACAATGTTGTGGTACGCTCTACTGTCCGGATCCATTCCTCTGCTGCCACTGGATCACTGGTACCCTTAAATTTTGGTGGCTAGTGCTGACTGGGTAATCCATAGATGGGCTCCATACGACCATGCACTACATGGGGTACAGGGGTTACATCCCTCTCCCTCTTTGCTCTAGGGGTCGGTATAATTACTGGCATCTCGACTCTCTCTACTGTACGTCTCTCCCTATCCTCTCTCAATGCCTGTTGAATCAGGTCATACACTATCGCCTCATCGAGAGCAGGAGGAGTGGATCTTGACGGGTTGGATGATTCACCCGCGTTCTAAACATCTTTTCCCTTACTGTTTGCTCGCATGGTACGCGTCATCTTAACACACACAAAAGCATTTTCATTAATATCTAACTTAACTTACTTAATGCAAGTAAGAAAAAGAATTAACTTACAGTGATCAGTGACGGTACGTCAACAAGGAGGTAGGGCACACTATCAACTCTTACTAGACTCATTTATTTCCCAAAATCATGCTATGATACCAAAAATGTAATGTTCTTTCTAGCTAAGTAAAAATATGGTAAATGATGTAATTATATAACTCAAATATCATAAGTATAAAATAATCCATGATAGAAAATATGCACGCGCCTTTTTTTACTTATAAAATATAAATACACAAAGTATTTACATAAAATTTTACATTACTGTACATATAACAAAATAGCAAAAGTGTCAACAGTGGCCCGATATGCTCCCTGGTATGTCGACTCCCGTCCGATCGCTCATCATTTATTACCTGCAAAACGTTAAAAGTAACGGGGTGAACACTAATTGCTTAGTAAGTAAATCACTCTAAAACACGTTCTTATCCTCGTTTATTAAAAAAAATTCTTTTCTCTTTCTATTCTCTTTTCTATCTTTCTTTCCTCTCAAATATATATATATATATATCTAACTAAGTATACATGTATGCATGCAACTTACTATCAATGCATGATATGAGAATCTATCCATGCACTTAATAATTTACATGAGCAAGATCCTAGTTAGTAAATACGGGTACGGCAAAAAAACGATATAAGAATTTTACGAGTATGATACGGCAAATGGTGAAAAATACGTTTGTAAAAATTCGACCATAAAATTTGAATACGGGAAAAATACGGTACGGGTATATACGAGTTTAATACGACATATTGTCAATAATACATTTCAAAAAATACGGCAGTATCAATACTGATTTTAGCACTTTTTTATGGATCACCTAGTTAACATTTTAAATGCAAAGTATCCAATTAACTAATAACCATTAGACCTAATAATATAACACAATATATAACTGAGATTCAAATTATAGTCTCCAGACTCAAACATAATATATAATCAAGATTCAATTATAGTCTTAAATCAAATACATAAAAAAATCAAAATTCAAAGTCGAACTAGAGCTTCAAATAAATAAAATAAATCTTAAAAGACCAAAGGAAAGTTGAAGTTGTAGCAAGAGTAAAGGGTGAACAACCATTAGTAAAAAAAAAAAAAATTCAAAAATTCAAAAATACGGCAATAATACGGGAGTCGACAATAATTCGCGAATAATTCACAAATTATATGACGATGGCATAAAATACGCGTATTATACGGCAGCGGTTATAAAATACTTCAATTCGCGTATAAAATGCGTATTTACTAACTAAGAGCAAGATAATAGAAATATAAATTTCTTTTCTTTCTTTCTTTCTAATTCTTTCTATCTCATTCTTTCTTTCTTTCTTTTTATTTCTTCTTTCTTTCTTTCTTTCTTTCTCATTCTTTCTTGTTCTTTCTTTCTTTCTTTCTTTCTCATTCTCTTGCCGATCAGACTAGGTTGATGTACGGATTCTAAACCTTTGGCCATGTGAGCAACGTACAACTCTCATCCACATGCACCTCTAACGAACTGTACGATTTTAATTCTTTCTCTAGTGCCATGGCCATGCATGTGGGCTCTAAGCCGTCACTGAACTAACGTGACGACGCTCACAGGTTCCCCGTCCCAACAACCTTTCTAAACATTCTTAATAATATATAAGGTATAAGAATGTTATAAATTCTTTATCTATTTTGCTCATGTATTAATGCACATGAAATATGCATTTTCTTTTATTTTATTCTTACTAATAAATTAATTCTATAAATTTTAGATTTACAAACATGATGAGTATGATATGCAATAAGTATGCATAACTAACCCATTTCTCCATTCTTTCTTTCTATTCTTAACCATATAAATATGGTAATTTAATATGGCATAACACCAAATCTATTTATTCTTCACTACTCTTATACCATATATAAATACCATGTCTTCAAGTTTATATACTTCAACACTTTAACTACACCTTTCTAAGCCATAAATAACACTTATAAATTATGGCAAAGCATGTATATAAATGGTTATTACATAACCCATGCTAACCTAAAATGCATGCAAATCATATGCTTATCTTTCTCATCTATTCTTCATGCATAATATGTAATGCTTATGCCAATTCAAATCATTTCTCATCAATATGTATCAATTGCACTCAACATATATATTAATGCATAAATATGCTTCTTTGCCAATATCATTTTTTCTCTAATTTTCTCATCAATTATAATAACCAAATGGCATAAACACATCACATAAGCAACATTCAATCACTTCTCATCAACCAAAATTAGCTATTACATAAAGGCCCAACCTTACTACTTTTGGCCGATTTTCAACACTTTATCACCATCAAAATTTCTCATCATATCATCACCATATTCATGCATATAACATCATATAATCAATCAAATGACAATAGGGGTCATAATAAGACATGGCCGATTTCTACCCTTTGTACTTCCACAAAAATTTTCAACTTTCCAACCATTAAAACTACATATTCATACACTCCACATAAAGAGTAATGTATAAATAACATTCTTCATCAATCAACCATTCAATATCCAACACTTTTACATGTACAACTTAGGGCAAAGACTTAATATTCAAATCCTTACAAGCTCCAATTTCAAATATGATTTACTTACCTTTGATTGCTTCTCCTTTTGCTATAAAACTCCTTTGATCCAAGCACTTAACTTATTCAATCTAAAACATGCAAGAACTCATAAGAAACCAAACTTTAAAACATTAAAAACACATCTATAAACTCAATTCTTACCTTAGAACACCTTAGGAGTAAAAGCCCTAATCTATTTTCACTTTTTCGTCTTGAATTTCTATGAAATTTGGATGAATTTATGGAGAGAAATGGCAAGAGTAAGTCTGCCAAAGAGAACGAGAACGCTAGTGTTCTAGCATTTTCTTGAACTTAAATACATAAATATCTTTATGCATGATTTCCCATTTTACCCTTGCACTTTGTGATATTTACAATTTTGCCACTTGTGCTTTTACTTAAATGCCCTCATTTTTAATATATTCTTCACCTTAAATACTTTCATTTCATTCCCCACTTTTTCATCTAATTCCATGTGAAAAGACCATTTTACCCCTAGTGAAGATTTAATAAGAATTTCTTCAATTTATTTTTAGGCAATTTCAAAGGAACATTACTAAGGGTATGAGAATGAAATATATAATTTTACGTACCTTGGTGTGGGCCTTACATCTTTCAAGATTGAGTAAACTATCTTCTGTGATAAAACTAGTGCTATAAACATTTCAAAAAATCCTGTCCAACACTCTTGAACTAAACACATTGACATTAGAGACCATTTCATTCAAGACTTAGTTGTGGAAAAAATCATTTCACTTGCACATGTGAGCGCAAATTCTCAATTGGCAGATTTGTTCACAAAGGATTTAGATTTTCAAACTTTTGTTAACTTGAGGAAGTCTATTGGACTACTCCAATTTGAGTGATTTTTTTTTGTTATGTCATGAAGAAATTTTCTTGTTTTTAATTTGACAAGTTTGTATTATCTATGTGATGCTTTGTAATGTGTTTCTCTCTTATTCTGTTTTGTATGTTGTGAGGAATATGACCTTATTGGTTTTAACTCTAGAAGTAATTAGACCTTTGTCATCTTGAGTATTCATGCTGAAATATTTTCACCTTGTGAAAGAGCTACATTGCTTGAAGTGTGAAAGTCATTTTTGAGTAATTTTCTATGATGAAAAGACCCCTATGTTTTGGAAAATCTACAATTTAGAGGACTACCTCCTTGCAAGTGTTAAAGCTACATAGGGTTACTTCTTGAAAGTTTTTGCCCACTATGTTTTATCTCTTAGTGAATGAATATCAAAATAAATATGATTAAAAGTCAAGAATAAAAAGAGGCATAAGGGAAAAGAGAGATTTCTCAAATTTAATTAACCAATGTGTCATATTTCCCTCTTGAGGACACATCACACACATATGATATGTCAGTGCAGGTGCCCTAGAGCCAATCTGATTGTAGTTTTGACTCTTTGTAAAACTCATGTTAATATCAATAAAAGGCAATTTTCTACATTATGTAAATCGTATTTAAATATGCGTTGAATGCATGTCCTTAGAATGGTAGAAGCGTGACGAGGGTATCGAGTGTTTAAAATCTTGATAGTGAGAACCCTATGAGCACATGTGGTGACCATTCTAGAAACATCCGTAGCCCTAGTATTATTTTTTACCAATGGCACAGATAATACGGTAAGACTATCATCGTGTTGAACAACCCTATTGAAAGGCAGCGACAAAATCTCACTTGTTAAGGTTGTTAGGTGACAACCTGGTGCGACACATGGGTGCATGCTTCATGAGCAAGTTCATTGGATTGACTCATAAGAGGATTGCACATAGATGGTAACCCAAGTATCTATGGAATAACTCCTCTAACGAATGGTGGTGCATGTGATCCTTAGACTTGAGATCACCAAAGTGCTTTGTGTACCAATTGGCGTAGTTTGACACTAGCCCAATATAGTTCTTTTCAGAACTATCAGAGCGGTAGTGATTGGGTGCATCGAGAAGTGTATTGGGGCTATGGTGGATCAACAAAAGATTCATCACTCCCAGGTATGAGAGGAATTATCTCACTGCGCAGTTCAGTTGTATTGACAACGACTATAAATCTATGGCCATAGTGGGATCGAGTTGTTGCTCGATCCAATTTATTATTCCGATCATTGATCAAATAACTGAATATTAAATTATCAAGGATATATCTGAGGTTGACACTATTTCTGTACCTCAGTCTTGATACGATAACAGTTGATGAAGAGATTAGATTGCATAGTAACCATACTGTTGATAAGGAAGTTGTTTCGCTGAATCCGAATTTATCGGGAGGCCATGATGCCTTGCTAGAGGCCAAAGAGAAGGATGTTGTGATGAGGAACCTGTGAGCGTCGTTGTGTTAGTCGAGTGGTGACCTAGAGAAAGAAATTGCCTACATGCACGTTGCCTTAATGGAGTGGCACCTAAGAAAGAAAGAAGATTGTACAGTTTGTAAGAGTGCATGTGGATGAGAACTGTACTAAGAAAGAATTAAGAACAACTCACAAGGTCGGGGTTCCAAATCCATGCCTTAACCAATCTGGTCGGCAAAAGAAAAGAAAAGAAAAGAAAGAATAAGAACAAGAATAAGAAAATAAAGCAAAGAAAGAAAGAACAATAAAAGAAAAGAAAGAACTAGAAAAGAAAAGAAATAGAAAAGAATAAGAATAAAAGAAATATTTAATACGTTTGTCATGTGCATAAGTATGTGCATTGTTAGAAAACATGAATTATTATGCATACATTATTAGAAGTCGTGTATCTACTTGTATGCTTATGATTATATGTCGATTAGATGTTGAGAAAAGTTGAGTAAGTTGAGAAATAAAAATGATACAAGAGAAACAATGGTGGAATAATAGTTAAGTAGTATTGATTAATAGAGAAAAGAAGTAGTAAAGTATGATTTACTTACTGAGCAACTAGTGTTCACTCCATTATCTTTAACGTTGTTGCAGGTAATAAGTAAAGTACGATCGGATGGGGAGTCGACAGGCGAGGGAACAACGGGCATTGTTGACAATCATGTTATTTTGTTATATGTATAATAATGCAAAAGTTTATGTAAATGATTTTGTACTTATATTTTATAAGAAAAGAAAGTCGCGCGCACATATTTTCTATCATGAGTTATATTATACATATTTAATTTAAGTTACATAATTGCATCATTTCCCATATATCTACCTAGCTAGAAAGAACATTACATGTAACCGTCGAATAAGAAACGTGGGTAACTGTAGAATTTTAGCCTACCAGCATTAAATGCACCAAAAGGAATGTCGTTTCAGCCATCGTTATTAAATACAGATAAGATAACTCTTTGAAAGAGAGAAAGCTGTTAAGGAAAGGGAAACTTGTCCAAGAAAATGCAGAACGCTACTTTCAAATAGTGCCTTGCTACTCACACTTCGATATAGTCACATTGTTGACTTCATAGCTCCCAAATGAAATTCTCGTCACCACCCAACATGGCAGCTCACGAACACCTCCTACAGTTCGCTTAAAGCCTCTCGGAGTCTAGTTTGACATTCGTTGTCAAGAATGATTCAACAGAGCTCACAACTCACAATTCACTACATACTCATTTTCACATTCTATGCGAATTGAATGTATGAATCAATCTTCCAAAACTTTTGATAAAACAAGAGCTAATGAGCCAGTTTATAAGTTCCTCCTCATGATGGATACTTGGCTCGCACCAAGTGCACTAAGTCAAGACAAATGACTTCAATCTACCTAACAAGCTCATTTAGCTGAAAGTCCGCTCAAATACTGGCAAATAAGGAATCCATGATTTCTTCTTTCTTGACCTAAACAAAAGTCAAATAACTCATATGACGACTACAATGTACTTTGAGTAACGGTCCACTCGACCTCATAGGCTTCTGGACGATAACTCGTTCAGCTTGCATTCGACTTGATTTATTCTCTAAGCTAAGAGCTCCTTAACTTAAAGAGCGGGGGGACAAATTGTATAGGTAAAAATTCATACTAGACTCCTGATAGCGCAGTACCACGAATATCAATCTACGGCTCCGTGCCTCTGCCCAACTTTGGTTGCCCTGTTTCATAATTAGGGCCCAACTCCAGTTGGCCATAAAGTAATTATGGCCTAAGAGCCTTGAGCCCAACTTTGGTTGGATCTTACGAAACAATTGCGACCTGGTTCCAGTTAGTCTTGCATTTAAGCTCTCTCCTAAGAAGGTTCACTCCACGAGTTGACCCAATCCATAGGTTGGTCCCTTCTACCAGCCTATCCACAACTTCATGAGTTAGACTACTTTGCGAAGCTGCTTCACTATCTAGGTCACTCAGTGAGCTGAATCTCTCTAACATGCTGGGATTAAGTGTAAGACGAGTTGGCTTAAGGCTTTGAGCTCGCCTACCTAGAACTCCACAAGGATTCTAAACATCCTAAAAGTTCTAAGCTCCACGCAACATTAAATCCACGTAGACTTTTAATTCTACACTTAGTCTAAACCTTCCAAGACTCTTAGTCTTAGACAAACTCAAACACTCAACGAGTTAAACCCCATACAAACTCTAACATTCATGGACCTAGAGTCCTACTAGGATTCCCCTAAATCCTAGTGGTTCCAAGTCTTACACAAGCTCATTCTCTTTGAGTATTCTAGTTTTACACGAACTAATACTCATAGTCAAATGAAGCCATAGAACTTCTAGTTCTACACAAACTGGAACCATCACAGCTTGCTATAAAAATAGAGGCATGCCCTCTCTAACAAGGGAGACACACATCCAAATAGACATTCAACGTTTCATATTCAGAATCCAGAATTCTATATGCAAGCCTTACACAAAAGCCCCTACCTTTAGTTGTCCTTTGCTATAGAACCAAGTTCTGACCATTCTATCGTAAAAGTCTTTCTTACGATTTTTTCACTTAGTTTTTCGTTAGAACCCCTATTGACTTGAGTGTCGGAGTACCTACGACTGACACCACACCAGTGTACCCAAGTGCTTCGCGTTCACATTTCGTGTCTATTTGCAGGATTTTAAGGTTGTTAGTGGCTCATCATCCCTACGATATTTTCAAGTAGATTTTATCGTTTATAATGGGTAAGACACTCTAATTATTTCTTGAACAAATAGTGGTATAGTTTCTTCAATAGGACTTTCGACTTGACCTTCGTTCTTTTCAGATTCTTGCACACGTCCGAACGCTTTTCTCAACCAATCAACTTTCCTTTCCAAGTCATGTTGTCTCCTAGATGTTGCACTCAAGCTTTCTACCCTTGTGTAAACTTTTTTCTTATGGAGATAGCTTCATGATTGTTGATATTGGTCGTCAAGGTCATCAGGTGCTGGGGAGACCAAAAATCATCGAAAAGTATACAAAATCAGACGGGGAAGTTGAACAGTCATAGCGGCGCGTGGTGGGGGGACGACAGTTGAACTTCGTGGAATGACAATGGGGAAGCTAAGGAAGGTGACGATTGGCAGTGGAGAGTCCGATCGACACCAGAGAAGACCAAACTTAGTAAAAAATGAAGAGTCGATGATGGTGGAGACTTAGGAAGCGTGTTGACAGTGGAGACGAAGCATCACGATGTGGAGGTGATGTGTGGTGGTCGTGAAAGCTGAAACGTCGTCGACAGAGCTTGATTGGAGAAGGTGAAGGATGGTGGTCGTGATTTTGGATGAAGGTGGCTCCTTTTTGGGCGACCTCTCACTTTCCTTTTATAGTGAGAGTGGAAATTTTCCATTTGGTCCCTACACATTTAAAAAATGACAAAATCAACCCCTTAAAAACATGATATTTTACCCCTGTTCAACATAATTAAGACAAAATCAACCATGGATAATAAATCACACCCTAATATCAACTCACAACATTTCAAAAATCATTACAAACATGCACAAATTGTAAGGAAAAACTAAAATGTGATTTTCCATTAATAAAATCATAAATTCTTTAATTGTCCCAATAAATATTCAAATTAAATTACAACAAAGGGTAATTAATCACTTTAATTCATTCATTTTCATGACTCTAATACACTCCCCAACTTACTCTTTGCTCGTCCTTGAGTAAAGTCAAAGGAACTATCTTTCAATATTTCCACAAAACCATACACAACAACATTAATCAACAACCAAAGCATTTATCAAAAGGTGAAGTTAAGAATTTGAACACAGCAAGTAAACAACACAATCCTAAATAAAGAACTAAAGTTTTTGTCAAGATTTGCCTATCTCCATTCAAGCTTCTCAAGCACACATTTCACGTTCATATCACAATGTTAAAATGTCCTGTAAAACTCCTCAACTTATGTACATGCAACATAATGCTTATTTTCAACACAAGATTTTTTTTAACATATCATTTATTTTTCATTCATCACTTGATTTCTTTTATTTTTCTTGTCTTAACTTCTTAAGCTTTCTAGAAGGTCTGTGCTTTACGTCAATGACTCCTAAACCAGACGGCTATAGAGCACTAAGTTTAGAACACCCCTCGAACTTATTCACCCGAACCAACTAGGCTACAAGTCAAGACATATATTTTTTAATAAATCTTATGATCTATGTAATGACTTATTAAGCTTTCAAGAAGACACTTGTAGCAAGTTGTGGGCCAACCACTCCCAAGCTAGATAGTTTTAGGGAATTAGGTGTAGATCACCCCTCAGGCTTACTTACTCGAGTCAACTAGACTATAAACCAAAACCAAATCATCAAGCAACAATTAAACACTTTCAAAGACAAAGATTAACATTTTTAACACATGCAATAGAATAAATGAAAATTTTCTCCATGGGCATGTAAAGTATGTGAGACTTGCATAAACACTAAAACACATGACATTCACACAAAATGATGTCTAACCACAATTATGGACAAACTTAATACATAACAGAAACGATAATTCAATGTTTAAAACCATGTTGCCACAAACCATTTTCAAAAACCTCACAAAACCTTCCAACTAATACTTCAATTGCTTAAAAAATGGCGATTATGCATGAATCCATGAAAAAGTATAAAAATAGCCTACTTTAGTTCACTTTTACTACTTTTGGACTTACAAGAGTAAGAATCAACATATTTTCAACATAAACATAATCATGCCACAAAATTTTAAGCACAATCCGTTTAACACACAATCTCCACAAAAACATGCATTCTCCATCACAAAACACATCATCAACAACACTTCAATCAAAACATCCCTCCACAACAACATAACACTCCATAAAAATATGCCAACAACACAAAATAAAATCAATCAACACACATTCTTCAACTCAACACACGACTAACACACAATCAACACTTCTATATAATCAATAAACACATTTCTCCAACTTCATTTGTCATTGTCCTCAATGACTCTCAAGTACAAACATTCTCCCCAACTTAACATCAAATAATATCAAATGTCAATATAATAAAATCAACATATCAGGTTGAGAGATACAACTTGAGGAACAATTATGGGGTTGTCAACCATGTAGGTTGTGGACCGTGTTGAAGCGTAGTTGTCGACTAGTTGATATGAGTTTTCAACCATGGCTATTCCTGCAAAGACAAAAACATCAAAAACATCAAAAACATAAAAGCAATAAAAACATATTTACAAAGGTGGGTTGCCTCCCACAAACGCTAAATTTAAAGTCTTCAACCAGACTTCATGCATTTGAATGGCTAATTTGGTTCTATCAAAGAACACTTCTCAATCACCTCTTCATCATTGATGCATCGACATAAGCTTTAAGTCTTTGACCATTCACCTTAAAAATTTTCCCGTCTTTGGATTTTAGATTTCAACAACTCCATGCGGGAAAACATTGAGAACAATAAAATGGTCATCCCAACGTGCTGAAACTTGCTCGGAAAGAGACAAAGTTTAGAGTTAAAGAGCTGCACTTTTTAATTAGGAGAGAATGACTTCCTAACAATGTGTTTATCATGAAGAGCCTTAGTCCTCTCTTTGGAGATATGAGAGTTCTCATAAGCTTTGTGTCTTAGCTCATCTAACTCCGAAAGTTGAAGTTTCATATGGTCATCGGCCAAAGTCATATAAAAATTGAATTCTTTGTGACCCAATATGCCTTATATTCAAGTTCTACAGGTAAATGACATGCTTTCCAAAAAACTAACTGATAAGGGGACATTCCAATAGGGGTACGATATTCGATTCGATAGGCCTTAAATGCATCATTTAGGTGTATTGACCAATCCTTACAGCCGGGCCGTATTGTTTTCTCTAAGATCGTCTTGATTTCTCTATTAGCATTTTCCACTTGTCTAGTAGTTTGAGAGTGATAAGGTGTGGCAATTCTATGGGTGATTGAGTACATTTTCAAAAGAGATCTGAAATGCCTATTGTTGAAATATGAACCACCATCACCGATGATGGCACGTGGGTGATTGAAATGACTAAATATGTGCGATTGAACAAAATTAACGACCACCCAATGATCATTAGTCCTAGTAGCAATGGCTTATACCTATTTAGACATATAATCTATTACTAGCAATATGTATTGAAAGCCAAAAGATGAGGGAAATGGACCCATGAAATCAATACCTCACATATCAAACACTTCTACAACCAAAATGAGATTAAGGGGCATTGTTGTAATGGTTATGTAAACTAGTTAGTCTCAGATCTATGCTCTAGCAATAGTAACAACAATGGAATAGTATAATGTTGAACTAAATTAAACAATAATGAAATGGTTAATCGACTAAAGTAACCGTAAGTGTGAATTCTAAATCAACAGAGTAAAGATAGCAGAAATATCAGTAATCGGATAAAAGCAAGTTACATTTGAATAAAATCCCTCATATTGTAATGCTGTAAAAAATGTTATAGCCTAACTCAACATGACATTTGACTCGATCCAAACACCTAGAATCTTGTACTGTTCACTGGAACATTCTACAAGCTTGCTTCCTAAGCTTAAATCTAACATACATCTATGTAGATCTGGACTCAAGAAACAGATTAA